>JBAMHW010000003.1:29721263-29731451 GCA_037177495.1 Rhadinocentrus ornatus
TGAAATTTTGAATACTTGGGGGGTTGGGATAAGGGGGGGGTTGAAAGGGTTGGGGAAGACAGAGAGAGAAAGTAAACAGGAAAAGGAAAAAAAACAACCCCCCCCCCCCCCCCCAAAAAAAAAAAAAGAATAAAGAAAAACAATTTTCAAAAGAGAGCAACAAGCCATAATGCTGACTTGGTTTGATTGATAATTAGCAGTGTAAAAGTAGCTAACACATTTAGTGGCCAATTCTCACCTCAAAACCAGGCACCCTACAATTCTATCAAAATCTCACTAAATTACAGACTATACTCTGTATTCTGCATATTGTGCAGTATAAATCAATATGATATTCTCCTTCATTTGCTGTAAGGGTAGTCAGACAACTTGCCGTGCGGCTGCTTGAGTGGAGCGGGCCATGGAGCAGCAAGGTTATTTTTAGATGCTGAAAGCTTTTTTTAAAAAGAAGTTGTCTATACCTTTGGTGAAAGGTGTATGTTTAAATTGTACACAGTCATATAAATATGCTGTCTTGGAGAGAAGCAGATAAAAACAAACAAAAGAAACAAAAACAAAGTACATGATTTCTGAATAATTTAAAAAAAATCATAGTAATGTGCAGGCACTGCTTTTGCACTGGTAAACTAAAAAGTAAGCTGTACTGTTTCTAAATTGTTCTGTTTCACAAAGTTGATGTAAATATAAAAACAACCCCACTAAAACCAAGAGGTAGCTGAACTGAATGGCTAAAATAATAACTGAGAATGCTTGTTGTGTTGGTGTGTGCACGACATGTGCACACACAAAATGTCCAGGCATTTAAAGCAGCTGTTTGTTGAGTTAAATACATACAAAAACACTGTATACATAGGCAGATGTTCGATGGATAGCTTAATTTGTACATGACATTCCCTTGTTTACTGTGTTTTAACATCTGCTTACTCTCCACATAACCTTGGCCTTTACACCAAGATACACTTCTTCAGACGTTACATACTAGAAGACCACCCCCCAACCTCACACACACACTCACGCACACACACACTCAAACACACACACCTCGCTTTCTCCCTTCCGCTTGCTCCATACTCCACACCTGCTTTAGGTCCATCCAGCACATTCTCAGCTCCTTCCCTCCCTCCATTTTTACCCCAGTTGGGGTCTCGTCTCCAGCTTCCAACTCTTCACAACTGAGCTTCAGAAGGGGCGTCTAGGAGACCTCGCTACCAAACACTTCCAACACCAGCGGGGTGAGCTGCATGCTGTGCTCTGGCTGGAAGGACAGTAAGCGGTACTGCTTGGAGTGCTCCTCGTTGAGGCTACGCAAGTCGGCCAGCTTCTGGATCATCTTGGCATATCGCAGTCGTCCTCCTGGGTGGTGAAGCTGGATGTAGGCTTGCAGGATCTCAGACAGCCGGTCTTGGAGGGCTTCAATCCGAGTGTGATCCTGCACACCTGGGCGGTCTGCAGCAGCAGCAAAAAAAAAAAAAAAAAAAGTAGTTACACAAGCCACAGAAAATAAGCAGAATTGATTTTATTATAATTATTATTCAGAAAACATCTCTATAGCTTCTTGGTCAGGTGACTTGCTAATTTTAGATCAAGGAGAGCACACATGCAATATTAATGAGCTTCCTTATTCACATTAAGTGATGCAAACATCTTTTTAGTTACACATGAATGCTTGCTTGCATAACTGCATACATAATGTATATACTGTATCCTCTGCAAATAGATACCGTACACACATTAAGTTCACACAACGGTTCAATGGCACTGACCTGCACTACACTGCATTTCATACAGATAAATTGAGGAAAAGGTGATTCAAATATTTAACTACAATCAAAATGTGGATTTTTCCCCCCACAAAAATAAATAGAAAAAATATTCTCTTCAAAAGAAAAAAAGAGGAAAAGGAGGAAAATTAGTTAAGTCATCAAGAATTCATGATGAACTGAAACATATTCCCCCCCTCCTCCACACAGATACAGTACCTGGAGAGAGCAAACAGATGGCCATCAGCAGCACGTGTTCCTCCTCATGTAGGTTGAGTTTCTTCAGGCCCACCTGGAACTTCACCAGAGGCTCCAACAGCTCAAGAGTGTGACCCGCTATTAGAAATAAAGACATCAGTACATCCTGTGAAGCTTCACTTTCTATCACAGAAGAAAAGCCCTCAAGGGAGTGCCACCGTTTCTCTTACACATTACTTCCCTGTATTGTCTGTAATTATGATTTTTGTTTGTTTGCTTTTTTTGTATCAGTGTTGTCAAAGATAATGTGATAATAACACTATAACACAATCTCATTTTGGAGTTAGAAAAATGATTGATTTCACAAGTGAATGCATAATTAGATTCCCGAGTCAGACTCCATTTCAGCTGATGGTGGTTGTGTACTGCAGTGTTGTACTCCATGTGTTGTCTCAATAAAGCTGCACTCATTCACATATTTTTCTCTCTTTTATCATCAGATAATTAATGACTGAATAGCAGCCTATTTAGACATGTCAAAACGCATTTCGAGGCTTTCACTTTGCTCAAATACAATCTTCCTTTAAAAACCACAGCAGCCATTGACACTCATATTGTACAATAATGTGAAAATTTGTGCAGATAACAATGAATATTTTAAACAAAACCCTGCCTTTAATGCAGGCTTCAATAAAAGCATCTGCCTCTATCTGAAGATATAATGAATGCTGGGATGAGAACAGTAAATGATCAGGTTGATCTCAAACTGTAGCTCGACGGTGTGTGTAAACGTTTCGACTGACAGGAGGCAGAGAGAGGGAGACATAAGAGTAACTTTATATCAAGCTGGTTTTTATTTCCACTGAATGGGACATTTGTACGGAGCATGTTTGCTTTCCAGAAAATCTTATGTTAAGTGAAATTTAAAGAGCTCATACATGTTAGGTGGTAAATTCCAGGTTTTGGGAAGGGCTCATCTTTACATAAACATGCCAGTGAGAGGTCATAACAACATTTATCACAGATTATTTCAACAGTGCCTCTTTTATACAGTTTGTCCCGATTGTGCTGAAACTCAATGCCGGAATTTACAGAAAAAATTTGTTTCTAAAGCAGAAAACATTTTTTGAATTTTTGCAACAGCCTTGTAGAGATTAAAAAGCATTTTCTACTTTGTTTCCAATAATTAACTTCCCTGAGACTTTTTTTAAAAAAATAAGCTGCCATGGTGAAGGTTGTTGTGGAACTTCAGGAGATGTGGAAGAGAGTTCAAAATGTGGGAACTATTGATTACTGCATGAGCAGACAAATCTATTCCAGTCATGTTTATGCCACATACTCTGTGGTATTTTAAGAAGAGCACAACAGTTTCTTCTCACTCCGACAGTTGTTCTCTGGTTAGCAGGTCAAGAGTGACATTCTTTGCTTGATCCCAGAAAGAGGGGATTCTTTTTGAAAGGCAAATGAAAGCCATCCCCACAGGGAATTCTACAGATATGTAAGACTGGTTTTGCAGAATTACTTGAATTAGCATCTTTGGTTGGAGGAAGTGTACACAGGCCACTGCCAGTAACCTTATCTGTAGTCTGACAGTAATGATATGGGCGCTTCTTTTAGAGCCGATAACTTCCTTTACAAACTTCGTACAAGTGTTAATGTGTAACATGTACATCTCTTATTAAATTCCAATCTGGAAAAAGAAAATATTTATCCAGTATAGATATATGATCCTGAACACTGAATTTTCAGCTGTCAAACTGTAAACACAGCAGACTTTATACTGACCTTTGGTGACATCACTGATCTGGTATTTAAAGTCAGGCCCACCGCAGCTCCAGGACATGTCTTCCAGGTTGAAGCTCTGATTTGAGCGCAGCATGATCACCTCAATGGCGCTGGACTTGAGTAAAGCAATCTGGTCCTCTGAGGTCAGCTCCCTACAGAAAGAAAAACAAGCCACAACAACAAAAATGTATTATGGTAATATTTCACAAATAAAGTTTTGCATTTTTACATGTTGTGCAATTTATTCATGGCTTTATGTTCAAGGCAATTCAAAGTCTATAAAGTTAATCAGATAGAAGAGAAAGCAAAAACAAATCCAAATATTAATTTCTGTTGCTCTCACTGGCACGGACGGGTTACTATGTGTGACACACATCTGAACAAGAGTCAAAGTTATGCTGTTTCGCTTGTCACTATGGTTCCAGTCAAAAGCCTCAATCTTATGTCAGTTCTTTTACAATATCATGAAATTAAACTTATGAACTCACAGGAGTCATGAGCTGAAGGTTTTGCAGGGATTACAATACAGATCGAAAGGGGGCAAACATTAGTAA
The DNA here is from genome assembly GCA_037177495.1 of Rhadinocentrus ornatus. Taxonomy (NCBI): domain Eukaryota; kingdom Metazoa; phylum Chordata; class Actinopteri; order Atheriniformes; family Melanotaeniidae; genus Rhadinocentrus; species Rhadinocentrus ornatus. The sequence goes on from JBAMHW010000003.1 coordinate 29,725,561, forward strand.
GGTAATCCATCATGGCCATCAACCCTTTTCAGTAGTTATTTTGAGGAAAATATAGGCTCCAACTCGTTTCAGCCTTGACTTTGCAATGACCCTGCGACACACAGCTTTTTGTCCCTGTCAGCAGACTGTGAAACAAACACCATGTTCCACGTGTGAAAGGTGGGACAGAAACAATAGCATCTTGGTCAGTCACTGTAGTTTTGCTTTTACAGTGACAAGATCAAACAGGTAAAAAATATCAATGAGATAACTGCATTTTTATTCAAATCCATTTACTCTTCCCCATTTTCAGATTAGAAGATTTCATTATGTTATTGAATAAACTATTGTGTTTTATCAGTCCCATGCTCTTAAAAAAACAACAAAAAAACAACAACATGATCATCAGAATCATCCCACACAATCTGTGGGTGTGTGTGCAAAGCAGGCAAGTAACAAACTGATTGCCAACTAATATAGTGGTAGGGATTAACTTCACACTAACAAAAGGACAACAGCAAATAAACAACCTCAGTTTAGGAACAACGCTTTGTAAAGGCAGCCTGCCATTGTTATATATGCAAAGCCTATCAGTGAGCTATGGTCTTTGGACCAGAGCCATCACCATGGCACAGCACCAATTCATCAGAAGAAAAAAAAAAAAAAAAGAAAAAAAGAGTACGTGTACAAAGTCTTTAACAGGTATTTAGGTTAAAAGTCACTCTGAGACAAGCAAATAAATATACATTACGAGCAGTCTAAAAGTTCATTGAAGCAAGGATCAGATGTTGCCAGTCTACTCAGATAGGGGGAAACTAAAATAAAAAAAAAATAAAAAAATTTAAATTCAGAGAATTTCCAAAGAAATTTCTCCCTGTACATTTATCTCTTCTCTCACAGTGTTATCAGCAGTCATAAGCAGGGGTGAAAGTAAGCCTGTACGGTACCACTAAAAGATTCCCTGTCAGTACTGGAAGATGGGAGAGTGGCTGCCTGCTATAAAGGCCAGAACCCGTCACGACTGCACTCTGGGTCAGACAATAGATCCATTAGCAACATGCAGTTTTGAAAACTACTTTGTGTGTTCAAAATTTCCTTAATTCCAAATTGTTTCTGAACTGTCAGCACTGTTTTAGTCCATACTGGATGGAGCTTTGACCGGACATCTTCCTCTCTTCCTCAAAGGCTCTTGCCCTGCTCACCCCCGCCCCCTCGGAGAGAGCCCGGTGGCCTCCTCTACTCCCAGCCTTTGAAACGCGAACCACACATTATGTCTTTACATTCGTTGCTGAATGCTCCCATTAAAATCAGTAAGAGTAAGAAGTTGTGTTTTGTGGATTTTTTCCCCCTGTTTTTTAATTTTAACGGCACAGAACCAAAGCGCTCAACGATCGGAGATTTCACTGCTCACGATTACTATGGGGATCGGTGCGCTTGATTTACTGCACTGGGACGTTTTCCACAACTGATCCACAGACGTCAAGCCTTGCATCTGAACAGGACGAACAATACTTTTCACCAACGAAGTTCCACATGTTCTTGTAGTTGACTGAAATTTCAGCATGATTTAAATATCAGTTATTATCTACAGACATAAAAAGAAACCAGAGAGAAACACTACAAAACAATCTTCTTTTTTGTCAACGTAATAATGAAGAGGAAAAATAACTTCTTAGTTCAAAGGTAAAGACAGGGACACTGAAGATGGGTTACCACAGAAAATCAGAAAAACACCCAGTGATGAAGATTATGATCAAGCCGGGAGTCCAGATGAGGAGAGACCATGTCAGGCAAAAGAAGCAGCTGCAAGAGCCCCAGAAAATTTTAAAATGCATGACGTGAGAGAGAGATAAAGGTTTTGGCAATAGTACCGGCAAGAATTTAAAACTACGTTCACCCGTGGTCATAATACTTTACCAAAAGAAAAGCGCAAGTCAAAGTGCACTGCAAACAAACAAACAAACAAATGATTAACACGTCAATGTGGCCTATTGTGGCTGCTTGATTCAGTTTTTCTTTCCAGTTTTGTAACTTTTAGTGTGTATTTAGCTTCGGCAAGCCTTGAGACCCAAGAGTCACGTTTTTAATAAAACGTTCTTTCTTCTGACCAACATGACTTATTAACTGCTACTGCAAAGACAACTAGTCAGACAGAAAGACATTCCCAACAAAGACACATGCATACCTGAACCCAGGGATCATCTTGGCAAACCCAATGACCTTCTGAATACTATAGGACACCAGGTCAGCCAGGTGGGGCAGCATTGAGAAGCTAGAACCTTCCTCCTCACTGGAGTCAGGGCTGCTGCCCTGTTCCTGATACATCATCAGCAGGTTGTTGAAGTTCAATTTAGTGTCAATTGACTCTGCAGGAAACAGGATAAATGGCAGAGTGAAGGAGACTGAAGTAGAAGAAAGCAGGACAAAAGAGAACAAGAAAATCTGCTCATGTAGTGACACATCAAAACTTCCTAAAATTACTTGACATTCAGACATGTTGACCGAGGATTTTCCTAAAAACAGGTCAGTAGAAGAGAGATGAATCACACATGACAGCTCTAACGTCATGTGCAGCTAACTTGGGTTGTTTAGCTGAGTTTTAGTGGTGGGCCACATGACCATGTCCCTTGCTGTGTTCACTTCATTACTGATAGAGCCAATAATGAACTGCTGTTTACTAGTGAGTCAGGTGTCTCCCGGGCAAAGTTATTCACAGGATTTCCAATGGATTCTCAGTATAGCAGCCAAAATGACATCTCTCATGTCTGCTTTAATTAGCAGTTTAATCTTTTATTAAAAAGCAAGAAGTTTAATATTTTAGTCCTAATTTTGGCATTTGTTCCTTGATTTATTTCTCCAAAAGAGGAAACCTACTAGAAATCCTTGTCTGTATCTTTAAGTGTAATGGATTTCTCTTGATCTTTGTGAGATTTACCTGGAGAGTGACTGAAGGAGTCAGAGGAGGCATCGGAGAGGGAGTGGAGGGAGGCAGCTCTGCTAGCACTTCTTGTCACTGGGCCCTCACGCACTGGGGGCTACACAGCAGAAAAGAAGAGTTGAGAGTTGAGAACCCAGTCACTTAAACAAAAAAAAACAATCAAACAGCTTTATGTGTAATTATTCACAAAAAAACACAAATCTGAATTAAATCAAATTAAAATACATGTGTTTTTTTTCTTTTGTTTGGCTAAGAGTGTTGCTTTTTTTTGAAGGAGAAATTATTTGAGTAATTATTTTGGGAACAAACAAATAAAAACCTTTGACGTGAGCACTGATTAGGTTGCTTATGTGAAATTGTCATTGTTGCCATTCCATATCATAGTTTATTGATTTGATAGTGAGATAAACTGATTCAACAAACCCTGAAGCGACAGAAGTCAGAGTAGGAGTCGTCATATGTTTTGTGGTGCGCCTCCACCAGCATGGTGATGACTTGACTCTGTTCGTCGGTCAGTCTGGGCCGCCGTGCTTCCTTCTCTGCTTCGCGTTGCGCCTCCTCCTCCTTCCTCCGCTGAATCAGGTCCTTCTTCCTCTGCACTTCCTCGTCTGTCAGGATAACTGGAGGGCCAACACAGAGAGAGGCAGTCTTAAAATTACAGTATATACAAACACAGGGAAAATAAACTTACAAGAAAAGCAATAACAAATGAAATAGAACAGAAAACATGTGGAGCACTGGAAAATTCATTTTAAGCAACCAGAATAACAGAATACATCTACACCATCAGAACTCTACTAAGGTACAATATGTACTTAGGTTTAATACTGTGATGACAGCTATGCCTATGTTGTGTTGGGTGAAAGGAGGATTGTTATTCTCTGGAGGAAGAGAATGGGAGGGGATGGGTCCGTATGGAGACCCCTGCTGCACTGAACAACTGAACACATTGTCTTTGTTCTGTTCGCTCCTTGTTGTTCTAGCCACTGAATTAGCTCACAGAAGCAAAGAGAGAGAGGGAGAGAGCTGGGTCTCAACAACATGCTGCTGTTTTTGCAACAGTAACAGCAACATCACTGGCTGCTGTTCTCGTACAGTAAACGGTAGTGCCATTGCCACCACTCCCAGAAACGCTCAGGGAGGGGAAAAAAAATATTAGGCTTTCAGGGTGAAACCTTTCACTTAAAAAAAGGTCTTTGGACAATATCCGGATATTAACAGTAAACAAGAAAAGATGTCGGTGCTATTTAAGATGAGGACAAACAACCTGTGGTGAGATAGCACACAAGGTGTATGAACTTCAGATGTAGTATACATTAAACAATTCAGGGCTATGCATTAGGAAAAAGGGGTGGGGGCTCCACTAGTTGAGAACACGTAAACACTCTAAAGGGGCAAAGACCCAGAGATACTTGATCTGAGTCCAAATATTACATAATATTTTCAGGAGGGACGGAAGGCCCCCTGAGACAGCAAACACCAGTTGTGAAAATGTCCCAGCAATTTAAAGAAACTAAAATAAATGTGTAGGTATTATATTTTCTCCTTTTGATTTTTTCCCCTCAAATCATTGAGAAACCCTAATCTAATGTTATTAAAACACAACAGGAAAGACATTTCTATACATTCTTTCAGCAGGAAGTAGCACTAACATCAGTCCAGGACATAAGCCAGCATGAGGCTTTATAGGTGGAAAAACTAACCACAAGATATATAACGTGGTGAGATATACAAGTAATTCAAGTAAGGAACTGGCAACTGGCAGCTCCAGGAGCAGTGTCTTTTGTAAAAGACAATAACTCCCTTTACTGTGGACCACTAACAGCAAGAAAAAGCTTAATGACATATTGAAGTTAAAGGGGGGGCATACTATGCCTTTTAAAAACCACGCATGTTATAATATTGCCTTGAAGACAAATGGATCACCTGTCATACTTACACTCTTTCATCATGCCAATGTCCACACAGCGTTTGAGCCGGCATGCCTGGCAGTGGCGCCTGTTGTCCTTGGTGATGGTGCATTTGCCATTAAACGGACACGTAAAGGAGGCCTTGCGCTTCATACTGCGTCTAGATAGATTGCACATGTTTCAATAACAAAATAAGTCAAGGAATTTGCGAATAAAGAATATGCCTTAAGAGTTGGTGTGTGTGCCTGAACATTTCTGTATTTATAGTATTTGTATGTAGGGCTGCACGATAAATTGTTAATCTCGTTTCACATATACACGTGATCTCATTTCTACACACAGCGATTCTAAAGCGTTTATATCACGACCTGCATCACAAACAATTTATTCCAGGATTTTTTGAGGGGTCCCCAAACGCAGCACTGCCTTTGCCTTCTCCCTCAACCAATGGTAAAGCACCATTACAACACGTGATTCAGTGGAGGAAGCCTGTCTGCAGTCGACTGGAAAGAGGGATTGGGAGTTAAAGCAGAGAAAAGTCTAGGGTAAAGAGGTTTAAATGCACTGCGACGAAAACCCGGGCGGTAATGGCGAGAGTCCCCCCCCCCCCACCAAACCAAACTCGAATTCGGCAGCAGCGTGGAAGTATTTTGGATTTAAGCCAAATTAAAACAAACACTGCGAGTTGCATAGTAAAACGTCACCACAGAGTACAGCATGATGAAGTCGTACGAAGCAGGAAACACAGACAGATGGCATCAACCGGACTGAACCATAGAATGCATACATGCATATATATATATCTATATATGTCTCTCTCTCTATATATATCTATATCTATATCTATATATCTATATCTATATCTATATATCTATATATATATCTATATCTATATATCTATATATATATTTATATCTATATATATCTATATCTATATAGATATATATATATGTATATATATATATATATATACATACATACATACACGCATACATACACACACACACACACACACACATATATATAGTCTATATAGCGCTGGGCAACTATCAAAAAAACTAATC
>JBAMHW010000003.1:29739767-29801748 GCA_037177495.1 Rhadinocentrus ornatus
CCCCCCCCCCCCCCCCCCCCCCCCCCCCCCCCCCCCCCCCCCCCTCCCCCCCCCCCCCTTCCCCCCCCCCCCCCTCCCCCCCCCCCCCCCTCCGCACTACCCCATTAAGACCACAGCGCTTTCAATAGAGTAAAGCATTAATGTGTGCATATCTGTAGATGTTTGTGTGCCTTCTGGTAGTTTGAGCTGCTGTGAGATAGTTAACAAGGGATAAATGCCAATGAGGATCTTGTCATGTGTCCAGTCCCAATCACAAGATGGCTAATTTCTTAGTGTTATACTCCCCATTAGATTTTCAGCTGTATCAAGTCTGTGATCATCTAAATAATAACTAGATGCTGATCTTTTTGTTAAGATTTAATGATATTCAGGCTGTACAAAATATTTGGCTTGCAGCCTAGACAGTAAATAAACTTTGACTTTATTGGAAACCCACCCAAAACACACACAAGCCATCATACAACCCTAATTAAGTGATGCTGTTAATACCTGGGTGCTGATGGGAAATATGGTTAAACACTGAGTAGAAAAATATATAAAAAAGTGAACAGAGGGGAGGATCCAGACAGAATCCAGATAGTGCGTGCATACAGACATGTAGAAGAGAAAGGGGAAAGCGGGAAATAAAATCTTCTGGCATCACGTCCTAAGAATGTGAGCAATGAGCTTATAGACCACATCCCAACACATAAGAGTTAAAGTCAGAATCACATCCAGACCTATAGCAGTACTGGAGGAAAGAAAAGGATTGCCTGCGTGAGAGAAGGAGGCTCTGGATGACAGTCCAATGAGCATCTTCAATCTACATCACATGACGCAATCCCACAAATGGTTCTGAAATTGTTCTGTGGTGCCAAAAGTTTCTCTTGAAGGGAAAAACAGACAGCAAATAATGGAAGAAAAATATAAAAGAAGAAACAGACTAAAATAATTTGTTGAAAGCTGGAGGAAAAAAAATATATCATGAGTTGAAGTGTTTTACTGCATACCTCGGGCTGGGTCACTACGAGTACAGAAGGGACATAAAACAAATCAGATCTGGAATGACCCAGGCTGCAGAGAGAACTGGGCAACAATGGAAACACATGGCCTTGTGATTCACATAGGGAAGCACATGTAAGCCAACAATACCAGCAAAAGAGAGGATAAAAGTGAAATTTCGATGTGGATGGAAGTAGGAATGGATAAAACAAGCAATATAACTTGAAAACACGATTAAGATTAGAGACAAAAGAAGGCTGTTGAGTCTTTAGAAATTTCCTTGTGAGGAAAAAATCCAAGGGAGAGCTGACAGAGGGCAGAAAACAATAGACTAAAAGAGACTATGTGCCCTAACAACGACAAAGTAGACAAACTAAGTCTGTAATGCAGCTAAACAACTGGCGGAGCAGACTAGTCCAGTCCTGTTTCTTTGCTTCTCTCATTCTCCCTCCCACAGCCTCCACGGGTCTATCTCATGCTCTTTTACTACGATCACAGGGAGCATGTTACAGCAGCAGTAATAGCACATGACAAGGTGACCTGTGCCCCACACAGGATGGTCTAAACTGGGGTGGAAGGGGTGTGGGGGGGTCCCAAGTCCCGTGTCCAGTCCTATGGTCTCTACAGCCCTCCTTCCGCCCTACCAACTCCCAGGCCCCTCTGCTGGCCAGCAAGGGGAGAGGGAGGCAGTAACGGCAGGTTGCCCCCTTATGCTGGGCCCCTTGCTGGACTCTGGAGAGGGGAAAGAGACAGGCAGGGAGAGGTCCACTCAAACACACACCAAAAGTCCTGTTTATGTCTATGGTGAATTTGACAGAGAATGCAAATTCTCCAGCACACAAAGTTGGGATCACAGAGCCAAATGGACAGAACTGGACAGACAACCAACATGTGGGAGGAGGGTGCAAAAGCACTTACCCACAAGTTGTTATATAACCCTCCATAAAATGCCGTCTCTCTTTCAGGAAATACTTTCATTAGAAGTACAAAGTATAAGAAACTTCTTATGAATTCATCTCTACATTATAAAAGTAATTTAGGAGTTCATCAACTGCTTCTGAGATTCCACCGTAACATGCTGTGCAGCCTGCTTTCCAAGAATTTTTTCTACATAACCTGCCCTTCATATACAACAAAAATGACCTGTGCAATGTATACAATCTAGAAATCATCAACCACAAAAGGTAACTGAGGACTCAAAGACATTAGAGAGAACTTAACACATCATTAGTTTCAAAGGAACTAAACAGATGTGAAAAACAACACACATGCACAGAGGTACATCAAAGACGGTATTTACAGTTAAGTACAGCAGGCTCATTCTTTCTATAGGGTCACATGTAAAAGGAAACAACCAATTACAGTAGTCACGAAAGGGGGTGGAGGGGGTATTGCAGTGTATGGAGAACCTAATGGATTGCACCATCACCAGCAGCACACTCCTCCATAAACAACCTGCTACAAAAAAACACTAAAAAAAAACACAAACTGAACCCATGTTGTAGATTTACAGTGCAGGTTAATGCACAGTCTTACAGAAAACTCTTGATCCTCATCTGAGTTCTGCTTATAAGTGTGCTGCTTCTTTACTAAATGTCCACACTGTTCAAATTCAGACCAAACACAGTGCACACTTTATGCCCTGTAAACACTGTATATATATTCTGTGTTCTTTTTGCTGTTTTGTTTTTGCACCACCACCCAAAGACAAATTCCCTGTATGTGCATACTTAGTGGCAATAAAATCCCATTCTGATCCTAAAATATGACTCTACACTCACTTTGAAGTATTTAATTCCTTCAAAGTAACTTTATGAAGGGATAAGCACCTGTTTAAATTTCAAACTAAAATGTCAGTTGACTTGAAATAATTACTGAATGTCAGTTTCACCACAATTAAAGTGAGTGCAAAATCCTTGTTGAAATCTACAGTACTTTCATATTTCATGTTGTTTGTCACTGCGATACAAATCTCTGTTCCTGTACAAAGTATTTACACCAAAGCAGTATCTAGAATGTCTTTCAACTCATGCAACAAAAAGTGTTGTAAAACGTTGAATAATTATATAGCAATTACACAACTAAAACTTACTATAAAACTCATTGTATTTGTTTTCATTTGAGCAGAAAATTGCTAATATTTAAATAATTTGGATTGGCAAATTTTCTGTCCAGCCCTGCAGGTTTCATTACACAACTATCAGGCTTCAGTCCTCTAGTGTTGGGAGTGTCTCTTACTGAGATCATAACAAATTCACACATTTCTTTATTACAGTGAGATTTATTTTCACATTGCACGGGTGAACTGTTGAATTTATAAGTGAAGCTATGAAATCTCAGGACTTCAAATATTACTCATAAATGGTGCTAAAAAGCAAAAGACCACGTTACACATTTGATAAGACGTAAACAATTCAATCAATACAAAGAGACGCATTTAGCCATGTGTGACTTAAAAGCAAAAGAAAAAAACGAGAGGAAAAATGCTCACCTGGGGTTTTAGCATGCCGTTGCACAATCTGTAAGACTCAAAACCTTTCTTCACTTTATCCCAGGTTGTTAATCCTGTTCAATACACAAGCAAATTGGCATGTCGCAAGTCACTGAGTGGGCCTTTACCTTAGGACCTGACCTGCAGTTACTCTGTTTATGCAACACTGAACTATTTTCAACAGCAACATACACGCTCAGTAGTAAACACACTGCACTTAAGCAAGAACGCAAGAAAATAACTTGAGCAAACGTATGTTAAATTGTGTTAAATATGTGCTTTATGGGCTTATGAGTAAGAAAAGTCATATTAACTTAATTCACGGTTGCAGCATTCCTCCACAGAATGCGAGTTTCGTACCTCAGCTTAACTTTTCCCCATTAATACCGAGTAGCTTTTAATCCGCTTTAGTCGCCGTTCGTCTTCTTCATGCTCTTACAAAGTGTGTCCCCTCCATGTTGGCCAGTGTAGATTAGCTTAAAGCAGAGACGACCGCGCCACGCTAAACTCAGAAATGTGAGGAGACTTGGGGAGAAAACGTCAAACTCGTACGCCCTTCCAGACGTTGTCACACACACATACACGCGCGCGCACATACACACAGCATTGGTTTTAGTAGCTAGCGTTAGCGTGGCTAGCTGGCTGCTTTAACCCTAAACGCGGCACCAAGTTCAGCCAGCGTACAATCCGTTCTGCAACCGCGAGCCACGGACTCTGATGGAAAAACGTAACTGGGTGTCGCTAACGAGAAAACGCACGCGCTAACATACAGAAAACATAAGTAGACCTGCGTTAGTCCGACGATAACTGTGGTAAACCATGTTCTATAGGACCCAAATAGATAGCCATTACTTTTTGTTATGCACCGCCCCTTCTCCTGGATCTCTACGGGAAAGAGGGATTTCCCCCTCAGCCCCTACGATAGCCAATCAAAGGTGGACTCCGGGTGCGTCCCGCACTGTGGTTGGTAACGTTACTGTCCAGCCCCGATCTGTTTGGTCTGCCCTGGTGTTCGTAAAGCGGAGGGCCGCCCCATCAAACAGGGGTGTGTCGTGACGTCAGAGGTAACGGAGAGGTAAACAACTTTGACCGCGTGAGGTTTAAAGCAACATGGTTTTACCGCTGATCTCTGAATCAACGGAGACTTGTCGCGGGGGTTACCGTTCACAATCTAGACAGCATTTGGCTTCTCCGTAGGGGAAAATCGTCTTCAGCGAGGCTTGGTTTCCACCTACCGCAATACCGAATGTCTTTGTTTGCAGCAACATGCGTATTACAAATATAAGGAAGCCGATACAATCGCAATCGATGTCACACACCTGAAACTTTAAAAGGAACAATTTTGGTCTCCAGATGTTGAATCTCAAGCGCTTCGCGACTCGTTTTCTTTGACACTTTGCAAACGTGTGCAGCGAGGCGTGTGTATTTGAGAGGTGTGTCCTCTCTGCAGTACCGTGGTAGGCTGAGCGGCATGGCGATGTTGCTATAGATGTGTAAGAAATGGCCGAGTATTCCTTAAAGAAGATAACTAAACGGACCCCTTTTTCGACATATTTTAAATATATATAGATTTTTTTCTTCTTCTTTTTCCACCAAACTATTTATTTAGGTGGCATTTGTTCACAGAACGTTCCGTGCTTAAAGGATTTCTGCTAAGTAGTTAAAATGGTGGTGGTGTGTGTGCGTGTGGTATTACGGCTAGCGGAGGGGGCCTAAGTGAAGGTCAGATGTGTGTCTATGGTGTTAACACCGTAAAGGCCGCAGATACGAATGGGAGTCGGCCAAACACAAGTGGGGCAGTCCCATACACGTCCAAGTAATACCAAAAACAGAATTCAAACCTAAGTGCAACACGTGATACAACGAAAGCTATTTTCCAAACAATTACACAGTCACGTTAAGCATTTTATAAAACTATGAAAACTCCTCGTGCGTTAAAAACGTTTAATTATTGTTCTGTTTATCTGCTAATTCCTGTCTGGAAATTATCCTCAAGTATAAAATAATAAGCAAAACTGGGCACAGCTATTAACACAAATTAACAGCTCATCATTTAACAGTTTAAGATGTAATCAGAAAATAGAAGTAGCAACCAGTTTCATGCATTATTCACTTGCATAATGCAGGAACAAGTCTCGTTATCTAACATGCATCATCCCAGCAAAGAAGAGTACAATATCTACAGCATGATCTTCAGTTATTTTTTCTCCAAATCCACTGCTACCATTTGTAGTTGTTCTTCTTCTCTGAAACAACAAGAATTTTTACAACAGACATTCCCTATCTATTCTAGTCCATTCCACATTAGACAGCTTTATAACTGCTGTTTGGCCCAAAAGTACAGACCACTCAACAATTAGGCTCACAATCTAAACCCCAAGGACACATGTGCAAAGTTCACTGTCTGCTATAGACTTGTTTATGCCAGCCTTGCATTCTATCTGCTCATCAGAACTAGCATATTTGAAGCCTGCCAGTGCATTACGCACGTGTCACAGGCTTATTAACTGTTGATTCATGTACAGTAACTGGTAGTAAAATGTGTGGGTGATAGGCTCATGTTCATGGAGAGCTGATCCTTGTCCTGTGGTTTGGCTGATTTCCAGCTCCAGCACCAGATCAAGCCGTTCTGCTAACAAGGATTTTTCGCAGCACAAATGTAGACACTCATCCTTGTCCAGCCATTTTGTGTCCTCAAATACTCCAGTTCTTCACAGTAAGCTCATCTGCTGTCTGGAGACTATGAGAGTGGAAACTATAAATCAGCAACACTGACCCACTAAATCTATGAGTGCCATAATCTGTGGCACTGGTGCAGAGACATAAATAACTGGCATAGTAAGAGAGGGCAAGCTGGAATAAAACTAAAGGAGAAACATTTCACTTAAAACCCACTCTGTATAGAAGAAACACAAGACATGTTGGTGTGTATGTAACAGCTATAATCTGGCTGCATATTTAAAAGATGCATAAATGTAGTAATTCTGTCATTTCCTTTAAAATAAAATAAAATTAATCTGCAGTCCGAGGACAGTTTACCACCTTATGAAGCACGGCAGGACTGGTCTAGCTCTCTCCAAAACAACATGTACATGTTTCAGACAACTCTGTAAACCACAAAAAAGCCAGTGCATCTAAGAGGAGTTTCTACTAACGAGGGACGAACCCTCAGGTGCACTGATCCACTTAAAGTACCTGAGAGCATCTTGTGTCACATTCAGATAACATGTCTAGATCAGCCAGCAGATTTCCTGATGGACACAACTCACCCTTTGTCTGCTCTATTTTGGTGATATTTAAGTGCGTACAACATAAAGCCATGCTATGCCTCTGAAACTCAGGATATCCTGCCTGACAGACTGCCACCCTGTTCTACTTACATCTGTCATCATTAGATGCCTCAGGGGGCTGGTCAAGACCCACATACCCTCACTTCCTCAAGGCAATGCAGACTGCGCTTTATGGTAAATGTTAGATCCCCTGAGATTGCCATCACCATGACCCCACAAGCTTTAAAAGGGAGTACAGTGTACAGCTGAGAATATTGCTGGTTATGACACAGCAAACGTTTTAATAATGCCCGTCACTCTTTACAGAATATGTGAGCACAGCTTTCTGCAACTGAATCCTGAATGTGCTGACAGGCCACTGGTGGTGAAGATGGGCACTTCCTCCTCTCTTGATGTTGTCAACACTGCAAACAACTCTTGGAACTAAAACCTGTCACTTCTCGCAGATTGCTCATGACTGTGGCCCAGCTAGGAGCCAATTTCATCAATTTAAAAATGGCACCACAGTCACCTGGATGCTGAGAAGAAAGAAAATTTGATTATTTTGGGAGAATCCCCATTTTAGTAATCGCACCTGCTGAAGCCTCTCTATCCTCCATTGTGCTGTTTTTTATATGTATGTACAAACAGAGTTAAAGGTGAAGGGAATGACAGTGGGGCTCAGAAAATAACAAGGTCGAGGAGGAAACATGCTGATCAATATGCCTGAAGTAAAGAGAGTCAGCAGTTTTAGGTCCCTTTTTGGATCAATATTACTGGGTTATGTAAAGATGGAAATTCAATGTAATTCTAAACATCCTCCAAATCCTTTACATGGATGCTTTCCAAACTGTGACACCCTCATTTGTAAAATCCTAATTTGTAAAACTGTAGGGCAGGGGATGTAAACAGCATTGTTTTTCCCAGGGAATAAACAACCAAACCAGGAACACTTGCCATAAAAGATGGAAGGACATCCATGAAATCATGCTGGACCAAATTCCTACTAGCTGCAAGCTTGGTAGTCTGAGCACCTTGAAAAATAGTACAAGAATATAATTTCCAATAGCTTCAGAAGAGCAGTGTCCTTCCTTCCAACGGACTGTTATATCACTTGTTCCCATCCTGTCTTCCGCATCATACTGTTTATTATTTCTAACACATTTTTTCATATAGTTAAATGAAACAATGCACATTGTTACAAGCCCTAAGATGGCTCAGTAACCTGTCCAGAGTATACCCGGCATCTCGCCTGATAGCATCTGGAACAAGCAGGTAAAAAAAATGGATAGATGCATTAAGTTGTTTTTACATGTGACACAGTATTAAGACTATAAGGTCATGCAGTTCATTTCAAAAGATTTTTCTTTCTTGTCTTCAAAAGCAGCTGAACTCTGCTTAAGTACTTGTGACATATGTTTCCCTACAGGAATTGTTTAAGTTCTTCTCATTCATTCTCTCACGCTTAAGCATTGCTGGTATTTTCTGTCTTCTTTAGGTTTTTACTTAGAAAACCTAATGTTTTTTTTTTGTTTTTTTTTTAATGCCTCAGAAGTTAACCAAAAATGGTTGGAAGCTGTTTCTGATATTCTGTATTTCTCAGACTCTGTAAAACAAAAACATTAGGGTAAAAGTGTAAAATAGGTAAAAGAAAATCAGTTTTTCCATGATCCAGTTCTCAACTATAATAATTAAGTGAGGTGGTGAAATTTACAGAGTGAGAAATGTTAGACCACGGTTCTTCTGTTTTGAAGGTCTTGCAGACTGTTTCAGCCCTCAATAGTTCCTCTAGTTCCCTCTTCTGGGTGAATGAGGAAGGACATGACCACTCATTACCCATTGCTGTACTTCTGTAAATCGGTTGTCATTGGAAAATAAAAAAAAGTGATAGTTTCAAAGTTGCACATAAATTCCTGACTGTCAATAAAAAAGTTTTATTGTTTCTATTGTTGTGCTGTTTACGTTTCTAACTCATTAAATATCTGTTTACTCATTCAATATGACTAAAGTGAGGTACTATGTGGTTTATTCATTGTGTAATTATAAACAGAGAATGCAAATGTAAGTTATTCAAACCAAGCATTTGATAAAAAATAATCCCAACAAAGACAACATACAGTATTAAATGTTGGAAAAGGGAAAATGTATTGTTGGTCAAAAGTATATGCTATTAAGATTTTTGTTCAATCTCTCAAAGTAAAAATGAGAAGGGATTACCACTCTGTGAATGACATTTATAAACTATTCAATAATTTGAGCATAATGTTTTAAAAATTGCTCAGGACTGTAAGATTTCCTCATTAAGCGTACATAATATTAAACGACTCAGAGAATCAGGAGACATGGCTGAACAGGCCTGTTGTGCAAAACGGCCTTTAAAGAGTCATGATGTTTCTCAAAATAACTAGAATGGAGTAGAGGTAGTAAATCTGATTAGGAATAAAGAAAGAAAATTAATATTGGGCTGGACCATCTACCTTTATTCTTTCTTTTTCTTCTTCTTCTTTTCTTCTTTTTTTTTATTATCAATGTACATTTTAAAAGCACCATCTTTAGGCCCAGCTTATCCAGAAAATGCCAGATTTAATTCTGGATGTATTACAGCAGCATAAGCCCAGGATCTCAGAGCACTTTAAATTTATGAATGCCAAGACTTTACAATACCAGGAAGAAACCGCCCAGTTTTTCTTTAAAGCACTTGGTGGTAAAGTAAAATTTAATTGAAACCTTCTACATGAAGAATTATATATTTAGTTAATTATCAAGGGCAATAGTATTTTGTTTCTATAGAAACCCTCTAACCTCAATAATCATCTTTAGTTGTTTTCGCAGATTTCAGCACCGACACATCACTGACTACTGGTAAGCCGATAAACGGGTAATAATAAAAATGGCTCTACAGAAAAACGTTAACATAAACATTACATGACACGGCGGTGTATTTAGAAGTTGGCAAGTTAGCTGGTATACTGATACCGCTCTCAAGCTCCCGTAGTCAGCTAGCCAGGTTAGCTGTAGTTAGCTAACTAGCAGTGGAAGAACGAGTGCTAGCTGTAGTTGTTTTGGTAGATTTAAGTAGCGTTTCACCAGGACAATGACAATAATTACGTGAAACATACGTCGCATAAGGGTGAAATGCCTATTGTGTAGCCCACGTGTGTCGGTCGGTCCCATGGTGTAATGGTTAGCACTCTGGACTTTGAATCCAGCGATCCGAGTTCAAATCTCGGTGGGACCTCGTTTCATTTTTACATTAGGTTATGGATGAAAACACATAAGGTGATAAAAAGAAAACGGAAGACATACTTTTCACTGATTGCATGCTGTATGTATTTACTTGACTCGGTTTTCACATACAAGGCAAAGGCTACAAATAAAACTAAAAGAGGAAACACACATATAGTTTAGAATTCTTGGTTTTATTCTCATGTCAAATATGACATACACCATTCTTTTCAACATCTCAAAGGCATAAAATATATTACTTCTTTTACCAAGAAAAAACAATCCTTTAATAAAAATAACATTTGTGCTGAAATAACCTAAATACTGTTCTAGTTTATAGAAAACAAATTTATCAAACAGAGATAGTTATATTTTTAAAAAGAAAGAAAGAAAAGTTAAAAGAAAACGAGGACAAATCATTCACTCATGATAAATCTTTGGCTTGAAGTCACCTTTCTTTTTAAAGCACAACAGCATTTTCATGAATGTTTGTCAAAATGTAGGATCAAGACTCACTGATGATATAGAATCTTTTTTAAAAAATGTTTTTTTGTTTTGCTACACCTTTTTTGCACGGCAAACCAAGGTGACTTACTATAACAAATGAGGGCTGTGTGTCATCACTTATTTGCTGAATTTATTTAGTTTTGGTGCAGGCATCAATACAATTTAGTTCAGTTTCACTAGTACTGTCACTGCTCCAGTGACAATAACAGTTTTGCTTGGTTTTGAAAAAGAACAAATAGAGATCAAGCTTTTGCACATCCACAAGAGATATCAAAGGATGGATCTCAGAATTTTATGAATTTATACATTAGCACTGGATAATTTAAATGACAACTGGTTGAATTGGAAAACGATTGGTTTTATAGACAGCCCTGATTATCAATTTAGCAAAAACACACTTACTAGACTAGAGGCCTTCTGAACACATAACCACTGATTTAAATGTAACTAAAGGCACTTTCTTTAAAGATCATCTTTCATTAAATCACTTACTTTACCTTTTCTCATATGACTCAAGAAACACAAATATATATACCTTTAAACATGACACACGCTTTCTGCCACATTAAGATCCTCTTCACCTCATTTCCTTTAGTTTGGAATACTAATGTATAGAAAGCTTTTCTTGATACAGATTATGTATTTTGTTGTACATCGTGTTAACTAAAACAATAATAAAAAATAAAAAGCAAAAAGAAAATCAAACCAAGAAACCCAGAAACCATGTGAAACTCTAGTTACAATCTCATTTGGCAATGTTAGGTCACTCTTTGGCTTTTTAAACTGTTCTTCACCTTGATTTGTCAAAAAATGGATCCTCTTATAAAAACAGTTTTATTTAGCACAGAGTGTTGCTTGCATAAATGCAAACAAAAAATGTTTTTGCAATATATAAGCACTTCAATATATCAAAATTGTCCATTAGTTTTCATTGGCCTGGTTCGTCATCTTCGTAGCTGTGGTCCCAGCATGACTTTGTTAATAAAGTTGACAATTGCCAAGGCTGGCTGCTCCGGGTCCATCTCAGCAAACAGATGACAAACGTTCTCAGTAGTAGTGCCTGTCCGTCTCGCCACAAAGCCAAACATCCTGCACCAGAGAGGAGACATGGCAGGTCAAAAGACTGGAGAGCAGATAATATTTCCACACTGTCAGACACCAGATTTTGTCTCCAGATATCAGCTACAAATCTACATGCATGGGGCACATTGCACCAGTCAGTTATAAAGTGGAAAGACACACATTGACACAAGCACTTACTTGCTTGACGTGCTATCAGAATTAGTCCACCTGAAGCAAAGGCACATAAAGACATAGAGACAAAATGTAGGAATACATGAATAACAAGGATATGGAAAATGTTTCATAAGATGAGGAAATCAGTTGCAATCCAATTTTGCATTAACTTTGCAGCATACAGACAAACAATGCACAAAGAGACCTTATATTATTAGAAATATAAGTCTGTATAGCAAAGATCTGTACAGCAGCAGCAAGAGAATATTTATCATTACTGTAGATAATCAGCAGTGATGTGCAAGCAGAATAAGTTTTATTAACAGCATTTAAAGTCATTCTGTGCTACTTTTTCCTCATATCACTGTCACCCACCTCCGATCTTGGGGGTCAAGACTGCTGAAAGTGACACTGTTGATGGGGTAGTGCCGCCTAAAGAATAGCCTGTGCAGATATAAACAATACGATAACTCAGTTGACTGATGTTGCCGTCAAGCCATAAGAGTACATGATAGAATTTATGTATTTAGGAAGTAAGAAGTACCTTCTTTTGCTGTCAGTTAGCGTGATACCCTGAGAGGACACTTTGAAGTGGACCACCGTTGCCACTGGGCGTGGACTCAGAGCCAAAGTACACTTGGTTGCCTTGGAAACAGCCTCCGGCCCTGTTAAGGATTCTGTTTCCACTGAGTTTAGGTAGAGCACGTTGCATGCTAGATCATTAGAGAAATGAAAAAGACGTGGCTTCACATCAACATTTGATCTCATAGGTCAGTGCTATGAGTTGCAGCTTCTACAGTGATTGAATAAGTCCGAGTGCTACCTGCTCCTTGTTTGAGGAGGTCAGCTGCTGTACTTGTATTTGTTGCAGTTTGCATCTCCTGAAGCTCCCCAACTAGATCTGAAACATCACAAACTTGAGTTAAGAACAATGCTGCCACAATGACTGCTGCAAAAACCTGCTACTAATAGGAGATTTTAAGCTAATGACAAAAATATTACCCTTTTCTGGAATGCGGAGTGCACATGGCAGAGAGATGGGAGTGATTGAATGTTGGTACACCAAAGCAGATAAGCTTCCTGAGGTAAAGGCAGAAAGAGAAGAGACAAAGCAAATGACAATTGAGATTAATAAATTAGGATTAAAAGAACTTAAATAGTAGTTGAAAGTAATGAACCAAAGTATCTCAAACTTTATGGGTTTAGATGCTCCATATAAAACTAAATCTGTGAAACACATTTTAGTAGTTGTGTCTACCACGTAACTGACCGAAGTAGGACTCATTCTGACAGCCCTTGATCTTCACTCCCCGTGGCCCAGTCTCGATGAGGAAGTGTCTCACCAGCTGTTCCAAAGGATCCCCTAGGGAAGAGGGAGAGAGAAGTGAGAGATTCAGGATGAAAGATAAGGCAGGCTGTCATGCTGTCTTTCTAATAAACTGAGGCATCTTTGTCTGTTCTTTACCAGTTAGTAGATCCACTTCAAACCTGGCAAATGCTAAAATTGCTATCTGTGACATATTGTATCTCATGACATTTCAGCTTTTTTCTCTGTCCATCACTGAGCCTCTTTTGTATTTTTGCAGTCTGTCTCTCAAAGTTTATGCTCCAGTATGTAATTTAGGCTCTCCATTAAAGATTTGTAGAGTTCTATCTCAAGTCAGTCTCTCTGGAGAACAGTAAACAACCAAACAAGCTGAGAAATACAACCCATGATCAAAACAATGTAACTCGTGAAAAGATTATAAGAGTACCTTTGTTCCCTGTGACGTTGGCGTTAGGAGGAGGGGTGGCCACCTTGAGGGCCAGGCCATATGCCCCCTGGAAGGAGTTACTGTCTCTAATGAGGAACGTTCCTGGCTCCTTGTCCTTCAACACCGCTATGGCTGAGACAAATATGGATGTGCAAAAGAATAGCTGTTAGTTACATCTAAGTCACATTGACAATTTTTTTACTAACTTTGCCATTTGATTTGTGTGTGCCAGTTGGTTTAGAAATGATTGATACAAACATTGATCATTTCTTGTTATCCTTATACAACACTCACCTTGATCTCTGGAGATACCTGGTTTGTACCAGTACTTTGAACTGTCCTGAACAAACTTAGCATTCACCCTGATGTCTGCATCTTCCCCACAGCTCTGCTGTGCAGACCCCCATTTTTGCTCTCCCACAGCAGGGGAGAAAGTAACATGGTGTGAAGAGAAAGGAGCTGAAGAAACCCGAAGAAGAGCGCTGTGTCCATTTGGGGATGCTGCTGTGGAGGAATGCCGCTTCTTCTCTGGGAGTGGTGGCTGAATGGCAGGGATGGTTACTGCAGTGTACCCAGTGTAAGGGACATGCGGCACATTTAGCAATGAATAGTAATAGGATGCCAAGGGGAAGGTGGGTGTGTGATATCCGTCTGGCACAGGTGACGGGGGTTTGGTGTCAGCTGATTTGTCTCTATCTGGGGTCAGTCTTTGCCCTGTGTTATCTGTAGCTGATGTGGAGTGCTGAGGAGAGGACTGCAGCTCTGGGGACCCAATGTGAGAATTTGGGGAGGTGGTGGAAGGACTAGAACTCAGACTTATAGAGGGATTTGTGGCTACTCCTTTGCTGCAGTTGGAAGGGCCCTCACTAGGAAGAGCAGACCCATTAAGTTGCACTTGGACTGGGCTGATGATGACAGCAGCATAGCTTGAAGCATGTGATTGCTTGCATCTATCTGTACTTTCTATGATCTGTTCTGCTCCAATCTTCTCAGAATGCAGAGAAGACTCAACTGACAGTTGTGTGGTGTCTACAGATATAGTTATACTTTGAGTTTGTGTCTCTGTTGGCACTGGTGTGACAGATTTGTTTTTATCTGCGTTGGACTCCAGATGTGTAGCACTTTCCTGTCTTTGAATGGGAGCTGTTACACTAATGAAAAGAAAAAGTATAGATAAAAAATAAGGATTTAAAAAAAGATCTAGGTAAATGCAACTGTATTCCTAGCACTAGTTAAGTGTCTTGTCTAAAAGAAGGTTTTACCCACCTGTCCTCTGTTTGAGTTTGGCTGCTGCCACCAATAAGTGTGTAATCATGATCAGAATCCAGACCTGGTGTGCTTGACTGACCATGAGAGTCAGATTTACTTTCTGAACCTTGAGATGTGACATCTTCTGCATCTGTCTTGGCCTTTTCCACTTTGACAGGAGAGATTAAAAGGGCCGATTTAAGGCACAACAAAGAAATAAGAACAAGAAACAATAAAGCATGTTCTTTTTATATGGAAAACAATCACCTTTGTCATGCACAGTGTTTGGCTGGCCTCCAAATCCTGAGGGGAAATCAAGTAGCCTTACTCTCCCATGAGATGGACTACTTGCAGGCAGAGGCGAGGTTGATCTGGAGTGATACCCTGAGGCATAACCCCGACTCTCGCGGCTTTCAGACGGGGATGACTGATATGGAGAGCAGGGGCACGAGTGGCGGGGTTGTAGAGGAGTGTGATACCCACTGCTCACTCCGTCCCGCACATCCATTAGCGATTGGGGAGTGGAGAAATTCTGGTGAGGTGCGATGGCAAATCTGGGTTGTTCCGGGTTTGCAACCTGGTCGAAAGTAGAGTGGCAGAGATGAAACACTGGTGCAGAGGATTTGCACTGCCACAGTTCTGCCTCTCTTCCTAACTCCCATGGATTTTCAGTTCCCCATAGTGGAGGTGCCTCTCTTGCCCGTTGTACCCCAGCTCCTTGAGACCAATGTGGGTTTTCTGGTTGATGGAACGCTCTAACTGAGGCTGATTGATGCTCTCGCCTGCTGGAGCAGTCTTGACATGGGCAGCAAGAGGACGGTATAGGTGAGCTGAAAAACATTTCTCTGTAAGGGCTTGTGGGCTGCGGTTGGTGGGAGAGGTGAGAGCCTGGTCCATGGCTGGAGTAGTGGAAGAGGTGACACTCTTCCCCTGGACAGAGTCTGTTTGAGGTTGGCAGAGTGTGGCTGTGAGTGTGGGCATGCTCAAGGGATGGATAAGGGTAACATGGCCTGTGTAGGCAGGGGAGGGATGGAGGAGGAAGTGGACGTTCCCATGGTAACTCAGGTAAAGGGTGGGCACTATGGCGATGGCAAAACTCCATGTGAGTTGAATGATGAGGAGGAGGGGATATAGATTTGGATGGTAAAGCTGGCAGAGTTTGGCTTTTTGGATGGCTTTTAATGTTGTTAGAACAATCGTGATAATGAATTCTAGACAGGCAGAGCTCTTTGTCCCTTTCCCATCCCACATCACTAGATTTTGTACTTGCCCGACTGTAATAGGATCGTTCTCGCCTTAAACCTCCTGGACTTGATGGATCTCCATCATCTAAAATAGCAGTTTCTCTGTCCTTTTCTTTCTCTCTTATCTTCTCCTTTGCTCTGTCTTCCACATCTCCTCTCCTCGATGGACACTCACTGTTTCGTCCCTCAGGACAGTTGATGGACAAAGAGGCTTCTCCAAGGTCTTCAGATGGGACTAAGGAGCAGCTGGAGTTAGAAGTGCAGCTGAGAGATTGGGGATGGGTGGGAGACTGGGGTTTCACAGTAGGGCTGCTGGTGAGACATCCATTAGCTGAAGTCACTGAGGCAGTTGCACCTGGTCCACGTCGCTTCCTCACTTGGGCATACAAGCTGCCATCTAGAGGGCCTCTCGTGTGAGAGATATCTGGTGGAAAATTAAATGAAATGTAATGGTATGTTTGATTTGAGGTGTTGTAAGGCTTAATTTGTACACCTGTGTGCATGTTCTTACTCTCCAAGCTGTCTTCATGGTGAAGATTGAAGTTTTCATAAGAATCCCATCTGACTACAGGGTCTGAGGTGTTGTAATCTACCGTGATGGAGGTGTCATTTTTGCGGTATTCTCGACCTTTGAAAGTAGACATGAAAATATGTATTTTTTAAAAAGAGATCAGGTGCATGAAATACAGTACTTCAAAGGTTCAATACATTCACTGATAATAATACCTTTAATTTTTTCTGGTCCATTGGAGAAGATGAACTCCACTGTAGCATCTGGAGGGAATCTGTCATCTACAGAAAGATGAGCATAAAGGCAGTGACTAAAATTTCTGGAGCGTAACTGTAGAGAGTGAGAAAAACATCTCCCTGAAGGTGTGATCTTTGATGTAGAAAAACCACACTCAACATATAAATATGATTTATTTTATTCTTTTCAGTACAATTTTTTTTTTTTAAAAGGCCACAAAATAATAAAATAGTTAAAGTAAAGCAAACAGAACACATCAAAAGGAGCTTAAAGGAGCTTTCCTTTGACATTCATCCATTGGTGTACCTAATTTTATCTGTAAATCCTGCGTGTGCAAACATGTAGCACTTAGAACAGCTGGCATGAGACTACTGGTTAGTGGGGCATGGGCAAACAATTTTTTTTCATCTAACCTGACACTGTCATTTGCTATTTTTCTCAAAATACGCTTAAAATACATAAAGGGGGTTCTTGATTTCATCCACCAAGGGAGCAGAAATAACAGTAATAGGTGCCATAAACATTCACTTTCATACATTTACTGTATCTTCACATTCTAGTGCAGTAAATACCTGTGCAGGCCAACTCTAGCTCTGTCTTGCCAAACCATAGCTGGGCTCCATGAACGGTGCAGGTGTGGAACTGGACTCCAAACACCACCTCCCTCTCTGTGATTCTGCTCCGCCGGTGGTAGCACTTCACCTGCAGACAGAGGCAGGTGAGATAATATAAATGCAATGCTAAGGCTAACTTCTCGTGGAGTGTCATAAAAGGGACATTTTAACAAATGAAACATAATTTATCAAGAGGCTTAAAAATTAAAACCACAAAGACAGAGAAAAAAACAAACAAAAACAAAAAAAGGTGCCCCCAAGGCAAGCATGGATGTGCTTGTCTCACCATGATGTCCCCCTTTAATAGTAGTGCCGGCTCCATCGTCACACACAGCTTTCTCGCCCTGGAGCTCTGGGGATCACTAGACACACACGGAGAATAAAAAGAGGCCACACCAACTTAAAACATACATGAAATAAGTAAAAACTTGTCTCAGTTCAGTAAAACACTAGTAAACAACATTCACTTTAATGTAAGCACAGATCAGGCTATACTTAAACACAGACAGTGGGCAGGAAAGGCATCTGCCCACAAAAATCCCAAGGATTAAAGCGGCCAAGTGACTGGATACTTACTAGACTCCTGATGTGTAGACAAGTTGTAGAGACTGGTAGATTTTCAGGAAAGGATAAAATCCTGCATATAAACAAAGAAGTTTAGGATAGATATAACTGTTAATGGGTAAAGGTTACAATACCAGCACAAGTTTGTAAAAAAACAAAAAACAGACCTCCTCCTGTCTGGAAGTTTGGTAATGAGGGAACAAGGATCTGGTGAAGGAACAGAGGACTGCTGTTCATTTTGATAGTACCAGACAGCAAACCACTAAAGTAGTAGATGTATCTGTGAAAAAGACATGAGGAAATGATGTGTGAGAGGAGATGAGAGAGACAGACCCAGGCAATAGCAGCACCAATGCGGGTACTGATATATGGCAGATGGGTGGATGCACAGATGCATGAGCATGCTGGACCTGTTCTGAGAGGGCTGCAGGGAAGAGGACACTTTGTCCTCACAGAACTTCCTCATGGCCAATGTGGTAAGAGCCTGGTCAGCTCTGTGGATACAAGTAGGAGTGTATTATAAAAGTGCTGCATTTTATCATGTGTAATTTGAAGATAAGGATTTTTTGTTTTGTTTTGTGTGAAATCCTTTAAAGTGTTATGCATATTTCTTGCTTGAAATAAAGCTTTAATGGAACATGCTAGGACATTGTTTGTTTATTAGAAATTATGCAAATTACCCAGCTGATATCTTGCTGTAGTGCATATATGCTGCCACGATGACTCCCGTCTTTCCTTTGTTTCCCTGTCAGAGCACAGATCAAAGTGAACGAGTGCTTTTTTCCCCCAGTGTTTTAATTTTTCACAGCTAAGCAAGCAGATGTGTGTTCTGGTTATACTGACTTTGCAGTGGAGGACCACAACGTTATGGGGGTCAGAGGTCAGCCAGGTCTCCATGACTTTACAAATGGCACAAATCCTGTCCAGAGGAGGGGCGTGAAGATCGGGCCAGCCGTAATCCTGCACCTGGACCACAGGCAAAGATATGTGTTTAAAATTCAGGTGGCTTTTGACTAAATATTTTATTTTGTTTTTAAAGCAGAATGCATCACATTTATTGTTTGTAAATGCCATTTGTATTTTTGTAGGTTAAGCTGGGCACTGCTTTCTGCCTTATTAGGTGTAAATACTTGTACCTTTGGGTTAAGTCTGGTGATGTCATGTCTCTTCTCTGATAAATTCAAAAGCTGGAAAAGACAGGAACACATAAGACGGCAATATAATGATAAGAACAAATGTATAGTATAAGTATAAGTCACAATTTTGGACACATATATCCATGAGATTTAATGATTTTGTGTGCTCAAACGTCTGACTGGTACTTAATATCAAAGCAAACATCTTTATGAATTGAATATAAATGCAGGCGGAATTTTTTCAGACTAACCAGAAACTTATCTTGGTGTTTAGATTTGAGCATTGAAGCCACTTCATGCAGGTTTCTGCGGTAACGCTGCTCTTCCAGGTCTGGCAGGAAGAAGACGGAGATGATCCTCTCTGTGATGTAGGTAAGGTCAAAGTCGTAGTGGCACTCCATCACATGCTCCATCACTTGCTCCACGCTTTTACTTCTGGGCATTGTGAAAACCCATTCATTTAGTGCAGCCAAAAACCGTAAGATTATCTCTGTCTTTATCTTTTTTTCCACATATAAATGCCATTTTCTTTTTGTCTGCATGTATTTGACTCAGGATTTGTGATACCTTGGTATGGAGCCTCTTTTCTTCTGTGATATTGATTTAGTGGAACTGTGCTGGTAACAAATAGAAAAGAGTAACGCAATGCTGCAATGCAACAATGATGCAATGCAGCCGAAGATATGACATTTCTTTCTTACAAAAAAAAACTTACCAGATCTGGTGTGCAGGTTGCAGTCACCTGAGGGGAGAGAAGCATATGGTTAGATTTTGCAGCAGTAATATACGCACACACTCCCACACACTGGGAATGAACCAGCACATGTCAAGTCATGTGTTAGATTTAACGCTGCTGGTCCCACTCCAGCAGTACAGATGAAGGGATGGAAGGCTGTGGGATGAGGAGAAAGGAAGAGGAGCTGATGGAGAGGGGAGTCAAATTTATTCCCACTGTCATCTCCAGCAGCTGGTTTAACAAACATCTGTCAGAATGGATTTTGTAGTTCCACATGATAGACTCGTGACACATGATATCAGAAAAAGCACACATTAATACAAATGCTGGCCCACACTGAAAAACAAAAAGAAACACAGAAGACAAATGATTGTGTGGCTTGTTTCTGTTCTTTGTTGTTGTTTAGGGAACTGTTTCATGTTTATGGTTATTTGGTTGAATAAGGAGAAGTGCTGCTCATCATGTCAAGGGCCTAATAACAATGGTTGATTTAGATTTTTTTGCCTCATAAAAGAAATGAGAGGATAGAGACAGACGTGATTTACTGGAGGAAGACTCCACATGTGGCGTGCAGTCTCTGCACTCTGCTGCCAACAGTAACTTGCTCCAACCACACATATATACAAAGAAGCAGAGGGGAACAGAGGTCACCCATACAGGGTACAGCCACCAGCACATAAATAAACTACAACAGACCTGTGCAGCTTCTTCTATTCTTTATTATTTTAGATCTTGAAACCAAGGTGGCTAAAAAAAAACAACGATATTTCAAGGCAGGACTTACAATGTCTGCGATGGACTGGTGACCTGTCCAGGGTGTACCCTGCCTCTCACCTGAAACAATGCTGGGATAGGCTCCAGCTTACCCTGTGACCCGTAATGGAATAAGCGGTACAGATAATGACTGACTGACTGACAATCAAACATTCAGTGTTCAAGTATGTATTTGTTCTGATGCTTTGAACTCTCCCATGTGATTGATTGACAGCTGAGTCACCCTCTGTGGCTGGGTGCTGACCAGTACTGACAGGTGTCACGACACAAGTTAGCAACTCGAATGCCTGACAATTACAGTCAGCTACAGCTAAAATAATGAAAAATTGTAGAAAAACCGTGCTGAAATACATCCTCCGGTTTTATTGACTGTGAAACTGATTTTTATCTTATTCTTACTCAATCTTTATTGAATATCATTATTGCAATGCTACAAAACTAGAAATAGCCTTAGAAGTGTTTCTAAAGGAAGTTCATTATTACTGAGACATGATGCTGGATCGGTGTTACATAGCTATATTATTGTGGCATGTTTTTTTTCTTTACATTTATCCTGTTACAATGTTATATGCAACAACATGATATTGCCGTTACTAATGATCAGATGAATCCAACTTAGTTTCACCACCAGGGACAGCTGCTCTATCGTGGTCCCTATTTAACTTCTAAAAGAAATATTAATAACACTGATAATGATACACTGATTAGCCAAAACATTATCACCTTCCTAACAGATTGCTGATAATTTGTGTCACTAAAAGTGGACAAACCTGCCAAGGCATGGACTCAATTAGCTCTTCCACACAGATACAGTACGGTGCTTTATGTAGAACTTATTCCACACATTTAGTCCAAACTTTTCAGTAATTAAAAAAATTAATTGCCCCTATCTCCAAATTGCACAAAATTTCCCCGTAACAAGCAACAAACCCAGACTTAAAAAATGGATTTTCTTTGCCACACACTTGGTCTGTGGTGCTTGGCTGCAGAAAGTGTTCTGTGAGTGACCCTGTGAGCAGCAGTAATGCTTCAGCCCAGTTCTGATTAACTTTTGGGTGCCCAAAAATTACCCTTTTCCAGAGATAGTACTGAATAAATATTTTGGGAAAACATTATTTGCGTACTGCCAATACAATAGCAAGCGGATGAAAACTATGGTACAAAAACAAATGATGCCCTGTTGATCTGTGTGTTTTCTGCGATCCAAAAAGTTGTTTTACAGCATCACACAAGGTCATTTAGCAACGTTGAGGAGCAAACTTAGCCATACAACCAGCTGTGCATAAAATCCAGCATCAGCACAAATTGCTGGAAACAAATTTTGGAACCACTCACCTCAGTGGCTGTGAGTCCCACCCTTACTGCCAACCAGGAGACCCACCACATGCTACATCTTAATGATATATTATGTCCTGTCACATTAGTCTTGTGTTCATGGGGTATGCTGTGTTTAATTTTTTTTCTGTTAATAAAAGAATTAGTGAGAAACAAACAAAAGGGTGGGAGACCTTGATACATTTCAGTCAAACTGCATCACTATGTTCAAAATTAACTCAGAGCTGGCAAATTAAACTCTCTAGACCCCTTTCAGTTGGTGGGGGTTGTTTTTTATTATTAGCTGAAAATTGATCTTACTTTATGATGTAAGGAATAATTGTTCTTGAAACATCACATGAGATTTGCCTGATCTTTTTTATTTAAAGCCAGACCAATTGTCTGAAGACAGTGAGTGTTTTTCTTAACTTGTGACACTTAGAAAGGAGACAAAAAAAGAAAAAAGAAATTCAGAGACAGTGATAATGCTTTCTGAGAATGATAAACAGAAACAGGCACCTGATCCAAGGAGTAATGGGTAACTTACACTTCTTTCTTGTTGCTTTGTCTATTTTTTATTTTTGTTTTTCTGCTGTATATATTGACTTTTATTTTATGAAGAATGGATTCTATAAATTTACCAACACACGTACCACATTTTACAGTGTCTAAGTGCAGGAAGACAGATTACAATAGGAAATGAAAGAACACAGAGATTCAGCCATAGGGAAGAACTTAACAGGTTTAATAACGGTGGTTAACTGGATAAAGTAGTCCGGTCCAGGAAGGAACAGAAGGAGACAGACACAATACACACATGTACCAGTCTAAAACACAAACATACACACACAAACATGCAGACAAAAAGAGATCCTAGAGGCAGAGACCATAGAAATGCAAAATTAAGGCAGAGGAGAAAGACACCAAAATCAACAGGAAGCAATTTGCAACAGGATGTCAGTACTGGTCTGCAGAGGTTCGCACATACAAACACACACACACACACAGACACAGACACAGACACACACACAGACACACACACACACACACACACACATACATGCAGAGTATACATGTGTGCTTGGTAGCTTTGCCAGCCTCAGGGTCTTCATTAATGCATGCTGAAGTGACTGGGAGTGGGGCCATCTGGTTCAGTTTGTCTTGTTCATCAGTTAGCATTTACGAAGGTGCCAGTGACAGTACTTGATCCCACCCTCAGGGACTTACTGACTGTTAGTGGACTGGATGACTGATCTGATCCATCATTCATTTCTTCTTGTTCATCAAGTAATTATTGTTATGCATTTGTTTAGAATAAATGCTAAATAAACATTAATGAGCTGTTTTTCTTTGTTAATTTTATCTCGGCTTTTTAAAATGTCCGGCACTACTAGGCAGAAAAAGTAATGAAAAGAAAAATTTTGATACAAAAGTTTGAGAAATTCACTTAATAACTGGAGGTTTAAACTTAGGAACTGGATCACTTTCAAAGAAGCTTGCAACCTTGTTGTGTTTCATTCAAATTAATCCTGAACAGTTATTTCTCTGTTTCAAAGTTTAATATTTTAGCTATCCCCTGCCAGTCCCAGAACTGGTGGTCTCTGTGAGTTTCTGACAGTCAGTCATCTGACATCACAGTCTGGACTTGGAGAAGTTAGTAAGCCTTCCTGTCCAAAAGTGGAAAAAAAAGCTCAGTAAACATGACTTAACACAAGTTCCAGGCCTCAGAAAGTAAAAGAATTAAACATTTCTTTCAACTGCATGTTGCTGATGTTTCATTCAGGGCACTAAAAGGACCATATATGAGTGGCTGGAGTAATTTCTAGAAGAGATGCAGCATACCCACTGCTTCCTGTCTCATTATCTCTCTGATTTCATCCTTCTTCTCTCATCTTCCATCTCCCATTTCTCTGTTTGCTACACTTTGCAGCCAATCATTCCTTTAATTCCCCCTCTTCCCACTGTCTAACAATCTGCCTTGCTGCTTTACAGAGCTTCAGGCAGAGCAACGACAAGCATCCTTACCATGAGATGTAAGCATGCACTAACGAAAACATTAGATAACAAAAAGCAGCTTGATAAGCATCAGCACACATTGCTAGGGCATGTCACTACCAAAGTGGCCTCGAAGAGGTGGAAACAAGAGCTCAAAGCAAAAGCAAACTGTCCGGGGAGTATAAACACAGGCAGAGCTTAGAGGAAAAAAGACAGGATGGAGGAAAAGGGGGAAGCAAACAGACAGAAAACAAGAGCTAAAAGGCAGAGAGATGTCAACAGCTGAACATGCCTCCTGACCACTCTCACAGAGCAGTGAGATTTCACAGAGCTATTTTGATAGAGCTTCTTATTTTAGACTATACAGCGTGTCCCTCAGAACACTTAAAGGCTCATTTTGTCTATTTGTATGTCAATCATCTAACAGATCCACTCGCCTTGCCTGCTGCAGTTGTACTAGGCTGTGTGTCATCTGACAGGCGACAGTAAACTGACATGAATCTTCAGTTGGAGTTATGCTTCTGTCGTGTAATAATTATAAATAATGACAAATAAATATATTATTAATTTATCAAAGCATAGTCTGTCAGCTCAGTATAAAAATAAATGTATTGCAAATTATAGTCTTTAAACTCAGTGTTTTAAAGACACTGCTATGACCCTGACAGAAGTAGGAACATCATAATTCCTGGAATATTAAACAAAGCTTGCTGTGCACCTATCTCAGGAAATTAAAAGCAGAGGGTCAATATAAACACTCTGAGCATGCATCTGCGTGTGTGTCCTGCAACACTTGAATGTTTCTAAGACAGGGAAAGCAGTAAAATTAAATTAACCGCAATAATTATCTGTCTACAGCACATCACAACGTCATAGTGATAAGCCACAACTGTAATCAATTTCCAGAGATACTCATTTGACAGGATATTTTATACTGCAGCACCTACTTCAGCAGTCTCCATCCACTTTGCTGTTTTTCTACCTTCCTGCTAATGTGCAGTGACACTTCTGGCTACTACATGCCAGCATGTTCACCAAGTCTCCTGTGGTGACACATGAAAGGCTGCAAAAGGTTGGAAAAAGGAGCTCAAGGCATCAGAAAGGAAGGGGTGAAAGAAACTGACTACATCTGGACCAAAGCTAGACTGATAATTAGAATCTGCCTCAAAAAGTGAACCTGAGTTTAAGGTGGAGAGCTATTGAAAACCAAAGTGAATAAGTGCAAAATACTCACAACTCTGCAGGGTTGTTTTTTATTTTTTACCTTTTCTTTCCCCACTGGAAGTATTGAGAACAAATAAAGGCCACTATCATGCACCACAATAATGTATTTTGGAAGCACATAAATCACAACTGCGAAATGAATTCATAAATCAAGGTGAAACATTACGAGAGCAGCTGGTGTGTATGAAAGGACACTGCAACCATCTGTATTTCACTATGCAACATTAGGATCTCTCAGCTGATGTTAGGACAGTTGACTGT
Organism: Rhadinocentrus ornatus; assembly: GCA_037177495.1. Classification (NCBI taxonomy): domain Eukaryota; kingdom Metazoa; phylum Chordata; class Actinopteri; order Atheriniformes; family Melanotaeniidae; genus Rhadinocentrus; species Rhadinocentrus ornatus. The sequence continues at coordinate 29,765,089 of JBAMHW010000003.1, forward strand.
GTCTGGGACACAGTAACATGTCTCTGTCATGTGTCCTTTGATGACAAATGTTTGCTTATTTGTACACATAACAAATAATGCAACCACATATGCACAGTGCTGACCCATACAGCAGGGAAATAAATTATACCAGCAGTAAGTTATATATTAGAAAGTTAGTGACAGAAACATGCCGATAAATACAATTACATGCGTTTATATGCATTTATAGTAGCATATATAATAGGGTTGAGACCAAATTTACTTCATAACAACTATCTCATTAAAAGTAAATCTTATGAGTCAATTCCAAGGTATAAATAATTAAAATTTATGCACTTTTATAGGTCAAAGCTGGAGTGCCTGCTTCAGTTTCTGCGCTTGTGATAATCACATGAACAAAATCAACTTTCTGAGCAAAGCAAGCGCACTCGTTACAGTTTAATGCAATAATTTGCACAATCTCATGCTGCATTAGCAGTGCAAACACTGCAGACAGGGTTTAAAGATGTTAGATAGTTACTCAGTAGAGGATAGGGAAAAAAAAGCATTCAAATTGATGTGGTCAGTGAGGCTAACTAAAACCAAAGATCCACTCAGAAAATGCAGCGCAGTGTGTTTTTACCTCTCAATAAGCAGCTTCAGTCTTCCCTCTGCCTCTGAGCAATCCTGTGTGTGGAGTGTGACACTCTACCTCCTCCTCTCCTCTCACACACAAACTCTCTGCTCACTCTCTCTCACCAACACACCATAACTCCCTCCCTCACAATAACACACACTCACTCTGAGTGTGCCATCAGCACATGCAACATAGCATTCCCCCTCTCACTCTGTGTCATACACACGGTAAAACACATCAATTGTGCATGTGCACTCACACATATGTCAATATGCCACATGTAGACAGTGAGCAACGCTGCACAGGGTGAGGATGTCTGTTGACCTCTCCAGCAGCCTGAGGCTGAGGCAGAGAGATAACAAGAGGCTGAGCGAAAGTGGCAGGAGGGCAAGTATTAGTAGATAGTTGATGCTAATGAGACAAGCAGAAACAAGATGATGCACAGGGGAGTGGCATATGTCACCGACGAAAGCAATAAGCCTTTTAAATAATGAAAAAAATATATATCACAGAAAAGTTATTAATGCACTCAAAACATCCCCTAAAAAATGTAGAAATTTCACATTAAAAGAAAAAAAAGGCAATGACAATGAGATGTAAATGACAAAAGAAAGCAATATGTTATGAGGAAGACAGAATTAAGAAACATATATCAGAGTTGGCGTGACATAAGGCAGACATGAGTCTGCAGCCTTGACCTAATGTTCCTTTTTATTTATGAATATCCCCAAACGGGACTGATTACACACACGCAGCCTGTCTCCCCAGCTGCCTCTTACTTATTTGCGTACCCCCGCGATCACTCACTAGCAGGCATCTACGGCACTCTTGTTATTTTCTAAATTTACCCACTCAGACTTTTCCTATCCAGACTGATCATCGTCCTGCGTGATGATGTCCTCTCTCATCCGTGGCACCAGCTCTGCTGCACACTCAGAGAAATGTTTCCGGCTATTGCCGGGGTGACCGGGGGGATGGGATGACAAAAATAATAATCCTTTTTTTAATACATGCTGCCAAAGCACAACAGCTGGTAGTCCCCAGTATTACACTATCACAGTGTGTATGTGTGTTTGGGGTGCAGGTATTACTACTATTGTAGAGATGTGGCAGTCTGTTGTTTTAGGCTGTCACATTTTGTGAATATGTTGTCGTTATGGAGGTAGAAATTAAATTACAATTAGGTTTGATTAGAATTGTTGTTATAGTTCTTATGCCTAATATAAACGGAAGTCAATAAAACATCTTCACTATGCATGCTTATGTTTTGTGTGTGGAGTAGGAAGAAGAAGAAGATGGGACTGGCAAGAAAGCTGCAGAACAATTTAAGGACTGAAAGAGATTTGGCCATAGAAGTATAACATCTATGTGTGTGGGGTTTGTGCAGCTGAACAGTGAAAAACAACGGCCCAGTTACAGTGCGGTCATGAACTCAGTGGTGTGTGATACCAAGCTGCTGTCACATGAGGGTAGAGATGACTGCTGCTGATGTTTTGACATAAACTGTGGACAGAGACTTGCTTGTCTCCTAGGTGGAAACGTGTCATCTTTAAATGAAAAAGCCCATTCCTAAACCAAAATCCAAGGTTCCTATATTTAAACTTGTAGATTTCTTTGTAGCGTTTTTAAATCATATCTGGCATTTGAGCACAAATAGCCGCATGTCAGCTGTATGAATAAATTGCCTAAAATCCCAATGTTAATATCTATGTTAAATTGCTATTAAAGGTGCAGTGTATAACAAAATCAAAGGTCAATGACAGAAAAGTTAAATTTGTCATTAAAAACTCTTTCTGGTTTATCATCATTTAACTTGCCACCATTTCTTTCTGCGGTGTCTCTGAATGGACAAACAACTCTGTGTGTGAAGTCAGAATCCTCAGAATATTAGGGCAGCAGTCCCGGCTTTAAATTGATAGGTGCTACAGTACCATTTGATAAGTAATGCCTTAAAAAGGACCATAGAAGAAGACAGTACACATGTACACAATGTTGAAGTAGTTACCTGTAGTGCAGTCATTGTTGCACTTGAGGCCACACTCACAGGTAAAAACATGTTTATACATGAAAGATTTTTGGCCAGTGAAGGCCACCATCCTTTAACAAAGCACTTGACATTTGTAGTCATTTCAATGCCAATCTTCACCACTAGATGGCAGAATATCTCACACGCTGTACCTGTAAGTTGCTACATTATTATCAGAAATTTTCAGCTTTTGTTATTGTAGTTTTGACAAATCAGCAAACATTAGCTAAATTAGCTCAAGCTTTATGTCCACATTCACATTGTCATGAATTTTTAACTTGTATTTTTAACTGTGCTCTTTTTTGGTACATTGTGTTTTGTTTAGGCTCTAAATGAATGGGGCTGTACTGCTGCTGGAGCTCTTAATTTCCCTCAAGAAACCTGCCCAAAGGGATCAATAACATTTTATCTAATGTCTATCTTACTAAACTTGTCTGACAGAGATCATACAGCAAAACAATCAGCATAAATTGGAAGATATGCTCTGTCATAAACTTTCATGTCAAACTGTGTCAGAGTTTTTAACATGTGACTGAGATGCTTCCAGATTTAACAGATATAACTGCTACCTTAAAGCCTGTGACAAAGGTACACTCTGCTCTGAACAGGAGGAATAGAAAGGTTGTATTCTGGGATGAATTGATGCAGGTCATCTCCAGCTTACCTTGGCTTGACATGTCTCGTGAACTGCAACTTTGCACTCTGTAAACAAGATGGAAAGGGTCATGTTTCACTCTGAAAGTTAGCTTTGAGACACAGAGAAAGGACTGTCAAGGTGAACTTGTCTCTGTGTGTCCATGCAGGTCAGGCGTGATTCTGGATCTGCTACCTGACCTGACTGAGATGTGGACTTACCCTTGCAGAAAGCCCCAGGGTTGCCAATGTTCTGTTGGCACACATCACACACCCGTCTCTTCTTGAAGCTCTTGACTGTGAAAGCGTGCCTCCCAGACTTGGTGAGCTGCAAGTCAACACAGGATCTCACACACAGTATATACATGCGACAGAAACAAATGCCTTCATTGATTTAACCTTGCAGAAAATGCGCTTATAAAAAAGCATGAAAACTGTGTGTGTGGTTATGTGTGTCTGTGTAGTTGTGATGTACTAAGGTTTAGCAGAGTTCTCAGTATTTCCTCAGGTATTTTAGTTTAACATTGTCCGCCTGTCAGTTTGGATGTGTGCTGTTTCAGTGACCAGCATGAGCCCTCTTTCCCTACCTGCTGCACATTCAGCTTTTCTAATAAAAATGTCATATCACATAGTCTTCTAAACTGTCCTTATTCTGTCTCAGTCTGTGGGGCAGCTAGCTTTTATGTGCTGCTGCCCCACAGTCATGACAGCTGTGTCAACATGTGACGTAAGCTTGTGTGGGCAAAGCAAAAGGTAAATCTGACATAGAGTCACACTGACTGACAGATGCAGTTTTACTGGCTGAAAGGATTTAAGGTACTTAAAATTAAATAAATAGGCAGGACTGTGATGTTAATTTAAATTTAAATGACAAAAGAGACCAAAATTATTTAAAGACACTAAAATACAGGGTCATGGCGATTTGTGTTTGAGGGCACTTCCCTGTGTCATAATTTTTCCTTTTACAAACCAAATACTCAACAATCCCGGAGTCTAGAAGTGAGACAGTGTTTATATAAAGCTATGGTAGCACCCTCCCAAAGCAAAGCTTCTAGAAAGCATGTGAAGCCCATTAAACCATTAAATTTTCCTTTAGCAGAGAAGAGGGAGGGGCTTGAAAACACCAAGTGGGAGATGACGTTTGTGCTGTAAGTGTGTGGTGTGTAGGACGCAATGTGAGAGGTGGAGGGCAAGAAAGTGTTTAGTATCCACACAAAAACCTGTTTCTTTTTCTGTTGCATGCTTTTGGTCTTGCAAAAACATTTCTCAGCTGAAGCTTTTTTTTTTTCTTTTTTTTTTTTTATCTAGCTGATGCTGATCTCTGGGTTTTCAAAACAAGAGGAACATTCACTTCAACTGGAGGGTGATACATAACAAGAAACTCTTACAAATGTCTTTTTTTGATAATTTTAACTTCTCCCAATATCTCAGAGGAGAAGCCAAGTCAGTCACTTAAATGCAATGTATTATAAAACAGCTGTGTCTCTCTCTATCTAAATCCTTTATGAGTTGTGTATCACTAATATTTTATTCAGGAGTAAATTAATGTGAACATAACTGCAGCCGAGTTACTCAGAACAAACCGCTCCACCTTCAAAAGAAACAGAATCTGTGAATTGCTTCATGGAAGAAAATTATTTTTAAGAGAATTTTAAGCTCAATCCAGTCTTTTCATTTCAACCTCCACCCACCTCCAAGTTCAGATCACACTGCATCCATTTTACCTTGAGGTGAGAAGCTGAAACTCTTGCTCTAACTTTTTGCTATTATCAGCAAATTCTCCTCAGCATTTAAAAGTTTGCACGATTAAAGGAATAAATGGAATAATAATTCTTTACCAGTACTTTCCACTAATGTTTTAATCCTTATAAGAAGTCTGATGTTTTTCATTGTTTGTTTGAAATTCTTATTTTCTTTTTGTCATAAATAGAGACCCATATAAACAACAGTTTTTAACATTAATTTATTCGTTTTCTATACCGCTTAGTACAATTTGGGGTCATATGAAAGCTGGAGCCTATCCCAGCAATTAGCAGGAGAGAAGCAGGGTACACCTGCCAGTCTATCACAGGGCCAACACACTGTTTTTAACATTTTAAGTAAAAAAACAAAAACAAAAAGAGAGGGATGAAGTGACAATAAAGCCCATGGTTTAATAATGTGTCTATGTGGAAATAATTTGTCTCTGTAAATCCTGTATGAGTTGCATATCACTAACAAAGGAATTAAGATCCATCCATCCATCCATCCACCCATCCATCCCCACTTATTCCAATGCAGGGTCAGTGTGGCTGCAACCTACTAGGTTACTAGGTGAGAGGCAGACTATACCCTACAACAGGTCACCAGTCCATCACAGGGCCAACACAGCGACAAACAACCACTCATGTTCACACTCACTCCCAGGGAGAATTTAGACACACTAATCATCCGAACATGCAAGTTTTGCAACTTAAATATATCAATTATAGTCAGTTTAGGTATTTATAAGGTAGTGTATGAAGATTTTTAGTCAATGTGCACCAATAAAAAGGGAGATGTTGGCTATATGATTTAATTACATTTTCAATCATTTTTATAATAATGTATTAGCTATGAAGTAATCAAGAGGTTCCTTTTTTACACTACAGGCTAGAACTAATTCACTGCTTGCAGAGATGGATGGAGCAAAGTTAGTCTATTGACATGCTTTCTCTGTTGTTATGGTGAACGGCTGTTGCTGTAACTTGTGACATTTGCTGAATGTGACGATTCTGCGACTGTTTGGGTATGTGTGTAAGTATACAAGAGAAATCACAAACCTGACAAAAACAGGTCAGATGGAATCATCATCCAGACTAGGAATGTGATTAGAACTGACTGGAAGTCATACATTTTGAAAGGTGAATTAAATGAGTGCATGTACTCCTCAGCTGACCTGTCATAACTGTGTTCTTCATCTCATAAATATCAACTCAAATCACTTGCAGGAAGAAAAAAAAGGTGGTAGTAACACAGATGAGAAGTTAGCTGGGCCACACTTGCTAACAGAAAGCTACAACTTTCACCATTTTCCCCCCCAAATAAAGTCATGATGAGAATAATAAATAACTGTCTCTTAAATGCATAAATATATTTCCACGAAACACCCAAAACGTAAAGAGTGAGAAACACACTGGCATCACAAGGGTTATAAAAACTAAGTTCCACTTAGTAGGTATGAGGCGAAAGTTAAATGGTGTGGGATGCATCAATTTTTGACTCTTTCATTTGCTGAATCAACAGAAAAACCAATTTTTTATATGGATTTTGTTATTGCAAATCTCTGCCAAGGTGCATAGTTAAGTAAGAAAACCTCAACAAAAATCTGGCATTTATGAAATGGAGATAACACCTTACTGTGCATGCCTGTGATTTATTATTAGAAAACATCTAAATTGACAGTTTTCATCATTTGGCTTCAGAAAAGCACCATTTCATCAGCGTCAAACTGATACCATGTTGTGATCTTTCATATTTTGATGGCAGTGAGTTGGTTGGACTGAAAATTCAGGATGAGTCAAGGGTGCCATGCAGTGGACAAATGGTTGTAGTGCAGTTCAAACAAAGGAAAGACATAAATTCCTCACCTTGAGATCCATTAAAGTACAGGCTAACTCATACCTTTAACTAGCTGGTTTTAATGTATTTTCTATTTCAGCTTTTAAAAATTTCTCTCAGATTTCACCTTTAGTGAGTTTAAACTGAAAAGGGTGACTGTAGAGATTTAGAGAAATCTGTTCTGGTTCCAATATTAAATGCGATGAAAAGCTGGCAATCAACACACACGGCTTAAAAGGATACTTAAAATTGGAGAGCCATAAAAGTCAACTTGCAAGACATCACAAGATAGATGGTTGAGATTTCACTTCAGCTATAAAGCAGATTTGGCGGTGATCACCTGTCAACAAATGGGATAAATAATACTATGTGTAAAACTCAAGTGTATTTTTAAAGCTGTCTTTTAGCCCTTATAGAGTTTCTGTGTAACTTTTGTCTTCCTTTATTTTCTCATATCAGCGAATTTGGGTAAAAAACACTAAGACTGGACACAACTTTTAACAACATGTGCAGTGTAATACAAGCCAATTAAACAGCTGCAAACTACTGCCATTGCGAAACCTAAACTCTGATGGTGATATCATTTGTTCCATAATCTCAAATTCAGCTTTTTTGGGGGGTCAGTTGGACTGAACATGCACTTCATTAGACTTTATATGTGTGTGTAAACTCACATGTTCAAACATTTGGTACCAACATTAGGACCTCTGGTTGAGTGGACAACCAGTCTCTATGAGTATGAAGAAGTGTTGCAGCATTGCATTGCAGAATAATAAAACCCCACCCTGCTTGTTTTTTGGAACCAACGTCCTATGTCATCCCCAAAGCATCTCAGACCACCGAAGAGACCCTGAAGCACTTCCACATCTAACATGTACATTAAAAGAGGGGTGTGGGTCAGGCAGCAGCAGCAGCAGCAGAAAGGATTTCTTTATGACTACATTGGCTTTGTATTAGCGAGGGGCATCTGTTGAAGCTTTTTAATTATGGTGTTCTAAAATAATTATTCTATTGAAATAGTTATTACAAAAAAGCGATCTAAAGCCCCATTTTAATTATAATAATCCTGCAATGTTAATCTAATTTATGGCAGAGAATGAAATACAAAAAAAATTCTCAAATATTCTCTGTGCCACTGAACTCAAAACACACATACTGTGAACTAAGTACAGTAACACACACACCCTGGCACGAAAAGCCTCATAGCCTTTTTCAGTGGCACCTAACCTCACAAGTGATGACATGTCGGAGACGAGGAGTCACTAACTCTCTCACACACACACACACGCACATTCACACTTAAGTACACATGAAATCCGCTCAGGAAAGGACGGGAGCAGGTGGTGAGCCAGGGGTCCGCACCAGTTCTGGCTGGGTATTTATAACCTGCATGAGTTGGGGCTGTCACCTCTAAACAGCCATGAAAATGCTGAAAATAGGTGCGTAAATGAATGTGTTGTGTTGTGTGTGCGTGAGAGAGTGGGGGAATGAAATTGAGAGACAAGCAGACACTACAACTACTAACAACATAAAGACCTGCTTGCACGTATGACACATTTCATTCCTGTTCACTGCATTTGAGTCCACCCATTCAGCAGGGACTATGCTATCATAATTTGGCATGGTTAGACACACGCACACACACAGACAGACAATCAGGGCTGTAGGAGACTTTAAGTTCTGTGTGATTGGACTAATATTTTTGTTCTAGTGTTATTCACTATGAGAACTTTACTACACTAATATTAAGGCGGTGCTATGTACAAAGTAAATGTTCTGTACATCACCAAACACAGCAGCACGATACACCTGAGTCCAGTTTCTCTTTGTTCTGTCAGACTGACCTGCAGCGTGCCACAGTGTGATTTACTCTGACATGTGAGAACACACATACTGGTGTGCAGCCTTGGTGTTAAAATCAACAGGCACCATTTATTTTGGATTCTATAAAAGTCCTCCAAATTTTATTTTATTTTTATGTAGAAGTGTGGCTTGCACCTAAATGCTCCTAAATAAAACCAGTAGACAGGAAAGCGGTGGGTCAAAACCAGACAGTAACTTACACCACTTCCTCCTGATCCTTTACACCCATGGGACATCATTAAAAGTTGATCAAGTGGTCAGTTGCTGCATGCACCTTTTTTCAACCCCCTTGTTTATTGCCTATAACTCATTTGTATGGATTAGTAAAAATAGTGTCTATCTAAAAGGGACCCGCAGAATAAGTTAATTTAATGTTTCCTCTGAGAGACAGAAGTGCTTTGAAGTCCAGCCATCATCTAATTTGGAGACATAGTGATAATTCTTTAGGTTTCTTTGGTTGACCTGTGTGTGATAAGTGTAGTGTGTAACAAATGTGAATCAAATGACTGACACTGAAATGATCGTACAGACCAAGCAAGGACATTTCTGCTATGTTAACAGTTCCCTAAGGAGTGGTTAAAAAACTAACCTCAGCAAGCTGAAGGATTTCAGGATACACATCAGGTTGTGCCTTCATGGGGATCCCTCCAGTGTCCGTACCAGGTCCATGACTCTTGATCCTGTGAGTGCTGTGAATGCACCCCATACTTCCAGCACACCCCTTTTACCTTGTGCCGGTAATTTCCTCAATGCTTATCTGCTCCTTCAGGATCCGTGCTTCGCTCCAGGTGGTCCGTCCTCTTCTCAGCGCTTCATGTTTTGTGCCTTGTTACGTCCTCCACTGCTACATTTTCATTCTCCCCTTGCAGTGACTCCTCACACCTCTGCCCTTTGCTCTGACAGCTTGTCCTAGCTTGAAACCCACCCCAGATGACTTTCACCCCTCTCTCCTCTTACAACCTCTCTTTCTCCCCTCCAAGAAGTGTCACAAGGAGTTGACCCTCCACTCTGCCTCCTCCTCCTCTTACACTCTTCCCTATCCTCACTCTGAAAGCAGGCACTCACCACCTCTCACTTCCCTTCCCCTTTTTTCACTTGCCAGCACCTCCTTCTCTTCTTCTCAGCCTCTACAAACCCTCAAACGCTCTCCTGCTCCACACTGACAGACCTTCCGGTCATCCCCTCTCTCTGTCTCTCCACGGGAGAGAAGGGGGCAGCTGTTTTGGATTGTTGATGTCAGGCCCTTCCCCTTTCCTTTTGGCTTCACTTCAGCCCCTTTAGCGCTCTTCTTCCTCATAGGGGAGTGATTAGATAAAGCTCTTTTTCACAAACGTCATCCCTCTAGTCTCTGTAACTTTGCACAGGAGAACATGCTGCCGGCTTGATATCACTGATCCCACTTCTTCCTCCTCTCAGTCAAAGATCATTTTAACAGCTTGCCTGGAATTTGGGTGATCGACATGAATTAACATTTTGATATCTTTGCATCTGTCTTGGTTGCAAAAATTTTTTATGGAAATGGCTCCATCACTCTGTTTGATAGATCACACAACCTCAGCATTTATACCCTTTACTCCCTCTCTGCTCTCTCCCTACTGAAATGAAAACAATGATAGGCTCTGTACTTTAATCCGAGATCTCTGCTTCCTTCAGACTGTAGTGCTCCTTTTCTGCAGCTCATGCATGACTGTTTTTCCTCAAAGTGGGTTCCCCAGACAGAATACCGCTGTAAGCTGGAGGTTTTAGGGTTGTGAGGGGAAAATCTCCTACAATAAGCTCTTTCTATAACCATGTTTTTAGCCCCTAGTCAGACTATACAAAGCAGTCTTTGGTTGGAAACTGAGACATATCCATGACTGAGGGTTATATTAGGCCACCAACCATCAACATGGGTTAGTGAAGATCTCCAGTAACGAGATGCTTCTATGTTTCAGTTCTAATGTAGATGTCAACTAAAACATGTATGATATATATTCTTTATATTAGAAAAGATACTTTATTGATCATCATCCAGTTCTAGTTTAAAGTAGTGGAAACATGGACTCTCTCCGTGTGGATCAGCTGCTGTAACACATTACAGCAGGGCTGGGGGCTGGTAATGAGTGCATAAATGCGGAACCTCTGAGACGCAACAATGAAACTCACTGTTTTAAAGTATTCAGCATCAACAAAGTGCATTTCATGGTAAGATCAAAATCATGCAGTACCATGGCAGTGCCATTATGTTGTAGCTGGTGGAGGTGAATGCTTTAATTACTGGAGAGTGATTGAAGTTACATTAGTGTTTCATATGCTGCAAGTGGGTTTTGGTTTTTCCCCTCTACAAACTTAATCCCTTAAATCATCCCTAACCTATACAATTAATATAGTAAAAACTGTCTGCTTTTAATATACGGCTCTATTAATAAACCATATTATGCCCATCCAACTATTTTTATTTGGGTCCGTTTTGTTCTGCCAAAGCACATATTACCAACTTGGATAAAGAACACTCAAAGATGACCTGGAGTGTTTGAACCCATCACACGTGTTAAATATTTATAAATTGTGTTTGCTTGCTAGAGCTCAGATTAGCATCTGAGGAAGTAAATACCTTAGACTCTTCGCTCGGTTCTTTTTTCTGAATCCACTGCCGTCCTGCTAGGAGATGCTGCTACTGTAGAAGAGTGCTGTTGACATATGGGGTGGGGGTGGGGGGCTATACGACTTTTCTGCAAAAATACTTGGGTAGCTGGGTAAGTGTCTAACATCCATGTGAATGCCAGGATGCACTTTTTCCCAGCAGAGCACTGCATTGTAGCATGATCACTGCTACTCCCCGTACCCCTCAGCAGCTTCAATGTTGCCGACGCTCTGTCCTAAATGTAAATATATCCACATCCAAGTGAAGTAGTTTAAGTTTGTCCTAAATTATAGCACGAACCAATATTATGCTCATTTAGGCTTTTTATTAGGTTTATTTTCTAAAGCATATACCCATTACAGACATGCAAAGTGGTAGAGGACCAACTATAACTCAAGTGCCTTATTAAAATTACTATATATTAGACAAGCTTTACATTTCTTAGCCCATGCAGGCATTTGGTTCATATAGCAGCTTGTCTTTTTAGTTTATTTATAACCCAGACACTTTTAGCCTTGATTGCCTCTGAACCAATTATATTTTTCTGAAGTTGTGGACGGATCTGGTTCCCGGCTTCAACGCATTTCTAACATCTCAAGTTTAATTGTTACATGATGCATTAAAGGTTCCTAAATCCACATCACCACTACTGTCAATCTGGCGTCCACTGACCATAGAGAAATGCCATTTCATATTGAATGCATTTACTGTGTTTGTTTTGGGATGTAAATCTCAGCACGATCATCACCAGCTGCCACAAGGAGTCTGGTCCTCAGCAGGGGGCTGAGACTGAAGAAACATAGAAGAAACCTCATGCCTCCCAGACCACACCGGGAGAACAGTTGGCAGAATAAAAGGAAATACTGTTGGTGCAAATGAAAGTGTCATGATGCAGCTCACTGTGCTCCAAACAGCAGCTTGGATAGTTGGGTTCATACAGCTGCTGGCCTGCTCTGCCTGTCTGTAAAGCTGTTAAGCAATAAGCACAAGATTTGCTTGAAATGAGACTCGCTGGCCTGAATCACTGCATTGTCACCTATATAAACAATGACCACATACTATTTGAATGTACATAATCACCCCAATTTATTGCAAACTGGAAGACAAGTTCATGTCATTTCATGGAAATCCTCAGACTATTATAGCAAAGTCTAGACTTTCCCAATCTATGTGGAGGTATGCAGGAATAATAAATGATTCACACATTACTGCTGTGGGCCTTTGATTCATGTGATAATTTCATCAGAAAGTGGAGAAATGGTGGGACATCTGTACAGTGATGGCACTTGATGGGTTGTCGGTGAGAATCTTGTGGCAGCGGCTTTTCCAATCCATCTTAACACAATACTGCAGTCTAAACAACAGTCCTTTCTTATCATACGGAATCAGCCCAATTCACTAACATGCTAAATGGTGACACGTTTGGTAAAAGTATGTGAATTAGTAGCAGAGTCTCAACATTAATGAGAGTTAGTAGTGGAAGACAGGGTTTATCAATACATTTACTGAGATTGATTTTTAGAATACCAAATTATTAACTAGAGGACACAAAGGGCTTGTAAGAAACTTGTGCGTTTGTCTACTAATTACACAAGTAATGATAATAAAAAAAAGGCTTCGCCTAGTAAGCTACATTTTCTGATTCACCTCACCACACCTGTAATCCACAAATATACAAATTCATTTTCCCCACTTTTTCTGTTTATTTATTACAAGTCAATGTTATCCATAACTTTTCCATCTGTCAGCTTCTCCTTTTTTTTTTCATTTAAAACAAGTCCAGTACGAGACTATTATTTAGAACCTGAAAAGTCCTGAAGGTGGGGTAGGGGAGGAGGTTTGAAAGTTAAGGAAATAAATGTTTGCAAGAGGAAAAGGAAAGGAGGGAGTGACGTCTCCCCTGGAGCCACTTCCACGTGAGGAAATTTTTATTTTTATAAGCTGTGAAATTACTTCTTTATTTTCCCTCCTTTTTCATTTTTGGGAGCTTTCTCAGACCTTGTTTCATCATTTCTCTATTCGACATCCTCTGCATTGTCTCCTTGGTCTCCATCCATGAGCAGTGCCGCATACTTGCTGGCTGAGCTGAAGCTCTGAAAACAAACAAAAAGTAATGGATAAAGGTATCAATAAACTTTGTCAAGGATCATGAAATAACTTTTGGGAAGCTAACTGATAACTTGATAACTGACTGGTAATCCTCGATAAAAAGGTGTTTTCTTTAATGTACACAGGGAAAATTTGCCAACTTTGGCCTTAAACCCAATTCTGTTGGGACAAAATAGACATTTTGGGGGTGAAGAAATTGTGGTCATGTACCCATTCAAATGGCCCTAAATCAAATTTTAGAGCCGGATGACAATACAACTAAAGCCCAAAAAGGGAATTTACTTCTGCCTACCAGAGAGGAAAGGCCAAGGGGAAAATTGGAGTGGACCCAAGAGCACTTACAGGGGTTGGGGTTTCTTCATATTTCTTTGGCTCTGGAGGTGGTCTGGTGTCTCGGTCTCTTTTGATGTCCTTTCTACAATCATAATTTACAAACAGGTTACAAAATGTACAATGGCAAAAACTTAACCTCAAAATGGACAGATCCAAAAACAGATCACACGGTGCTCAGCCTTCTCTACGAAGACTAACACCTTAAAAATTCAACCTTACACGACAGTTTCTGCTTTTATAATTCTGATAAGTCCCTGTGCTCAATCAGGAGGCTGTATTGATTTTGTTAATACAAGGGGAAGTATGAACATGCACACCAGTTGAGTCTGCTCCTGGTGTCCACACCAGTAAAACTGAGATCCATCACCAGTTGTGTAGCTGAAAGCAGACTGCCTCCTTACAGAGGCCCAGAAATCATCCCCGCCTGCCCTTGAACTTTGGAGTTGCTAGCTTTGGATGGCTGACCTGTCTGCCTCCTTTCTTCGGTCTTTGTTGGGTACCTCTCCTCGGCCCCGCCCAGCTCCAGGGCCTGCAGGCCCCCCTCGTGCTCGTGGGGGTTCCCGGTCCCGACGCACACCATCAGCCTTGTTCTCATCTTTAAGGGAAAGCAAGACATTTGAGTAAAGGGAAGAAGGTGGACTTTTCTTTTAACTGCAGGCTACTCGACACGCTGCAGAAAATTCGTACATTGGATTCAAACCATGTTAATTAGTGAACAATGACAAGCTGAGCTTATGCATTAGAGCCAACATCTCACTAATATGATATACGTTTGAAAAGTGTCTGAATTATATTTTGGCAGATTGCGCAACCTGAGATTTCTTTAGGACAGAAACATACATTTTGAGATGGAGGTCAGAAATGTTCACCCGGTACTTATTTTAATCATAGAGCTGTACTTAAACTCATCATAAGAAGTCCTACAATCCAATCTCTAAATGCAGTATAGGCCAATTTACTGGGAATAATCCAGACCGATAGTCATCACATTTCCATTTACATCACAATACAATGTTTTCTTCATTTTTGGTATAAGGAAAAAGACACTTAGAGGAGATGGGGATCAAACCAGTGGAAGTTTAATGCAGAACATATGAGCAGGTACAACTCAGACATATGAAAAACAGCACAGTAATGAAATCTTGATCAGTTCAAATCTTGATAAAGCAAAGCAGAGCATGATAAAAAAACAATTTGCACTATAACAGCCACTGTATTGAGCGTGATGAGGGCGACAACATAAATCTAAGGATAGATTATGTTTCACAACAATGTTTTTCCCATCAGTCCACCATTTTGTGTGTATGGTTAGAAATGTTTAGCTTCAGACTTTGACTCCACGTTATCAATCCAGCTAGTTGTAGACGGATGTTTTGCTTGCAGTCTACAGTAGGATTTGTGTTCAGCACTAGCAGGACTTACCCTTTCCAGATCCTCTTTCATCTGCAGAACTTGAGGAACTAAATAGACAGATAAAAGTACATTATAACATGTCCAACAAGCCTGTATGGCTGATTCTGAGTTTGAATGGTTTGCTTATTTATTTGTGCCTAAAGAGCGTTAACCCCCCCTCAACCTGATTTCCCAGCTGTGTTCCCACCTGAACTTGGGAGGAGTCGAACCGCTTGGGGAGACCGGAGAGCTTGGAGGCCGTGCTTCGCCCTCACTAGAGCCTGTATTCACTGCACTTCTTTTAGCCCATGCGTTCTCCTTAGGAGGAGGAGCAGGCATCACTTTGAGCGGCTCTTTGGAGGAGCTGGTGGAGGGAGGTCGTGGTGAGGGCCCAGGGGAAGTGTTTCCTTCTCTTCCAGAGAAAACCTCATTCTCCCCAGAGCGCTCACTTTCTCGACACTTTGAACCTAGCAAATAAGAATATTTCTGAATTAATACTTAAAAGGCTTCATCTGTCTCCCAGTGCCAAAAGGTTGGAGAGAAAAGGAACCACCACACTTTGAGAGTAGAGATTGTTCTTCAAAACTCAGGATTAATCAAAATGTTTATTTACAAAAATAGAAAAAAAGTGCTTATACACATCTTTAGCAGAAACAACTTTGATTTTCAGACTTTTTAATGCAGATTCCATCAGAATAAGGAGCAGAAGTATCTCACCTTTTCCAGAGGTGCTTCCTTGCTGGGAAGACTCACTTCCTGTACGGGATCGCTCAGTATGAGTTTCTTCATTACGCCAGCTTGGATCCCTGAGAACAAAACAATACAAACAATGTCTATTACCAAAATATGTCCCTGTAAAAACTTTCGCATTGCAAAAAATACATTTATGAACCAGTTTTCAAATACAAAGTGCTGCACTTTTATCAAGGATGCCATTTAAATATAAAGCATGGTGCTTCATTACTTCTAAAACAGAAAATAAATTATCCTGCAACTAAAACTGTCTAACAAGTGTGTCAAAGAGAGGCTTTATAGGCCTTTTCTGGCTCATAGAGCTTGAAAATCTACATATTTTGGAAGCAGATATCCTGCAGTTTGTCAAGAAACTAAACCTAGAAGGACAGTGGCACAAATAAAGGAGGACAGTGATCTAATCTGGGAAAACCTATGAGATCTACAACCTTAATCACAAAATCTAAACCGAGATCTTAAACATGCTTGAAACATCTGATCATCAGCCAGGTAGAGTATAGAAAACTTTCTTTATCAACAACTGACTCCATAAAGCTTCGGCAAACTGATGTCAGTGAAAAAAGGACGTTATCTTTTAGGATGCCAAAATGTTTACACATTCCTCAACTTTCATTGTTATTTTGAGGTCAGCAAAAGTGAAATAAGGAGGAACAGTGTTGTTACATCAGAAAGGCATTCTGTTTATGAAAGGATTGGATACAACTGAAACGCCCCCTGACCTGTCTCTCATCTTTCTTTCCGGTCCTCTGCCTTTGTCCTCCTCCAGCTGCCTTTGCAGTCTCTCTTCCTCCTTCTTCAGCCTCTCCTCGACTTCCCTCTCCTTGGCTGCAGTGTCAACGGGTTTAGCTCCACCAAAGATGGACGAGGCCCTGGTTGTGGAGCTCGGAGCAGCCGCTGGGGAAGTACCGCCACTGCCACTGGTACCTTCCTCTTCCTTTGGTACGCTGCGGGGCTTCAGGTTTAACTTGGGTCGTTGCTGAGGTGCTGGAGAATGGACGCAGATAAAGAAGATGGTAAAAAGTGGTGTGATGGGGAGTATGAAATTAGCATGACTGTTTTAGATCTAAAAAGCTTACATATTAGCTTGAAGATGAACATGTGTATAGTGAGCTCTCACCTCTCTCCTCACGCCTTTCATCTCGTTTGTCATCCCGGTCGCCATAACGATCACGGTCGCTGTAACGATCACTGCTACCCCGACTATCATCGTAATCTCGCCGGAAGCCAGTACCAAAGGCACGACGACCTCCTCCACCACCACGGGAGTCAAAACCTAAAAAAACAAAAACTGGAAATGTGAGTATATGATCCTGCAAATCCTCAGTCAAATTGGAAGAAAACAGGAGGTCATAAAAAGCAGTCTGGTCAGGATGGAAATAGGGATGTCACGATCATATTAAAAGGCTACAGGACCTCTACCTGAACTTAAGAGGGTTCGCTCTGTAAACTATATCACAATGTTTTTTAATGTTTTGTTTGAACGTGAGCAGAGAATTTAGAAACGCAGGGGAAAAAAAATCTAGCTAGCCTTTGACATCCAGCTGCCCTTAAGCAGAAAAGCTGCTGTTTGAAACATAAATAAAACTGGAACCGTGAAATTAAATACAGTTTCTTCTCCAGGTCATTACACACCGATGACAAGAAGGCATGGCGCTCACTCAGAGTCAAACCACCTTTAAAAAAGTTTTTTGGTTCAGATCCATATTAAAATGATATTTAGAAAACGTGCTAAACTTTTCACGTTACACTGCGAGCCAAACTCGAGTTGTGGCCAACTAAATAAGACGCAATAACTTTTTGTTTCAATACAACATGTGGGAAGCATTAAGATGGTTTAACTGTAATACTATGAATTCACCTTTACCTGAGCGAACAAAGCTTCAGGTTAACCTGCAGGTGTTGAAACATACTGGATGTATTTCCTCCTCTCACTGCAACTTTTTTATGTCATGCTGGCGAGCCGACCTACTCAATAACACCTTGTTAGTTTTTATAGCCAAAGAAATCGGACATAGATGACTTAATCTGTTTGTTGTTGTAGGAATAACTCTTCCTCTGCCATACTTTCCCACTAGGACCCGCCTCCTCTGCAAGTTGTACGGAACAAAAACAATGAACACACAAGTGGTGACACGCAGATGTTGTGAAGCTTTGCTTTTGTTCCGTGCACAGGTCGCACTGTTAACTGTAACTGCTTTTACAATTCAGTGACGACTGAACACGATTTATTAATTGTGGTGTTTTATACTGGGGTTAATTGCGAAATCTACTAACTGTGACATCTCTAAATGGGAATGTTAAATATTTAAAGGTTGGGAAGCTGTTGCACGTCAAAAAGAAAAGTCAAGTGAACGCAGACTTGCACAAGTACGACAACTCACCTCCTCTATCATAGTCTCTCCGATCCCTGTCGTCATAGCGATCCCTACGATCCCTGTCGTCATAGCGCTCCCGGTAGCGCTCCCTTCCTCCATCGTAGCGCTCATTGTCACGCCGTGGCCCGTCTCTGTAACGATCTGACTCGTAACGGTCCCGTGATCCTGTTACAGGAAAACAACAATCCAGCTGAGGACATCTAGATTTTCTTCTGCTAAAGTTTATCTAATGGAATTAATCAAGTCAAGGTCAAACAAATCTATATATGATGAGAAACAAAACAAAAAATTACTTAGGCCACTTCTGAATGATACTTTTGGTTTAATGAAAAGTTCCGATGTGTATTTTTAAAAGAATCAAATCACAAAAGTTAACTTTTTTGAAATATAAAAGTTAGACCAGACAAAAGTGATTATTTTAAACAGCTTCTAATATATTTAGAGGCTATATATTGGTATAAACCGAAGGTTTGGACTCACTTTCTCCAAAGGCATCATCCCTCTTTGGAGGCCCATCATCAGCATCTGCGCTGGGCCGAGCTCTCCAGTCACTGTCCGTCTTGTCAGGACCCATGTCTGCCATCCTACCACCCCTGTCCCTGCCACCCATAGAGCCACCGTCTCTTTCTGAAATGTCAGAAAAACAAAGAAAGTGTAAATGCTAAGTCGAGAGGCAGAGCGTCTTAAAATGTCTAGAAAAACCAAATTAGTTAAAAAAAAATACCTTTATCATTAGACTGGTCTGCAATATCAACACGGATCCTGCGATTCCCCAGATTCTGTTAGAGGACATTTAGGAGGATTAACTTGTTAATGTTAAGAAATCGTATTATGTAATTTCCTTTAGACATCATAACAATTTATTATTATAATAATTACCTGATTAATCCTTCAGGCATACAACTTCACTTCATGCAATTACACATGCAAAAAAGGTTTTGTTTTTTTGTGTTCACCTCACCTCTTCACTGAGGTTAAGCGCCCGCAGGAGGGACTCCACATCATCAAATTCAGCATAGCCAAAGCCCTTCAGTCTCTCTGGGTTATTGGGCTCACGAGGCAAACGTACTGCACTGATCTGAAAACAAAGATGAGAAAGGTTACAGGTACAAATAAAACAAAAAA
Source organism: Rhadinocentrus ornatus (assembly GCA_037177495.1). Lineage (NCBI taxonomy): Eukaryota > Metazoa > Chordata > Actinopteri > Atheriniformes > Melanotaeniidae > Rhadinocentrus > Rhadinocentrus ornatus. The sequence goes on from JBAMHW010000003.1 coordinate 29,784,498, forward strand.
TTCTTCCCTGTGCCTTGTGTTTGTTCCACCTACTGCCAAGCCGCGGAAGAAGTCTTTTATCGAGTCCTCGGTAACATCGTAGGGCAGGTTGCCCAGGAAGGCCGTGTATGGCGGGCTGCGGGGGAGTTTGGACCTGTCGATGTTGGGCTCACGGGCTGAGCGGGGAGCTGTAGGCAGGATTGAGCGGTCAATAGGTGGTGCCCTGTACGTATCCTCCTCAGTGTGCCACGATGTTGAGACTAAAGGAATAAGCAAAGGAAATTTCTCAGAGGAAAATAAAAACATTTCCTTTCATTTATGCAATCTCTTGATAATTACTTGATAAGTATTTATAGCAGCTGTTAGACCTAATGGGATTTAACATCCTTATTCAATAAAAATGATAATAATAAGCCCTTCCCATTTCTTGACTTCTCATTTAGGATTGTGAGATCATAACTGCAGCCTAAAGAGGGGGGAAACCCGCAGTAAGGGCAGACGTTTAAGATGCTACCACTTTCAGATGTTTACAGTCTACACATGCGACTTTGTGAAAAGCTAATGAACCAGTTTGAGTTGAAACTTGTTGGAAGTTGGAACTGTGTTTTAGTAAACACAGCAGAAACAAAGATGACAGACGTCCATGTTCTCTTCCTGACTGGATCCACTCAATCCAGCAGACATTGCACACAGAACCCTTTTCACATCACCCAGTGTATACACCACACAGTATTTATACTACTGCAGTCTAGAGTATTTAAAATGTTAATTCACAAGGTAGAGACCATTAACCTAGAGGAGTATCTATCTCTATGGGGGCATTTCGACCAAAGCTGAACCAGTGCTGGTTCGGTGTTGGTGCTAGAGCCAGATCTTAGCTGGTGCTTCCAGTGAACCTGTTCGGTTTTCCACAGACGCCAAGTCGGTGCTGCGTCATTGAATGCAGCCAGTGTTGAAGGGACTGACGTCGGGTCGGCTTTAATAGAGTATTTTAACGGTGAGGAGTAATAAATGTGTGGCATCATTTCTTGTTTACACAACTTTGCAGACCATAAATTGTATTATTTGATCAATAAATATGAACCTAAATTGCAAAGCAGTTTACTCTGGCTTTTGGTTTTATTGAAGTTTGAGTTAGTCAAATATGTAATTAAGTTTGGTTTTAGATGCAGTGCAATTGTGTCATGAGAATGCACATTATGCATATAAGACATACACATTAATGCAGACACATTAACACTTTATTACATAACTACCCACATTAATTATAACATGTATGTTGTGAGTATACTATTATTCACTACTGGTATATAGAGGAATTTAAAAGGTTTTATTAGATGTTTTTCAAGTGATCTCCGCAAACATTCAAATTGTGTTTGTTATGTTTCTTATGGTCATTGAAAAGTTTTTCAGCCTTTTTAAGTAATTTACCAGCTGGTCAATGGCTGTTTCATAGCCTGCTGCAGCATCTCCTCCTGTAGATTTCTGAAAGCAGCCTTTAGTACCAGCTCTAACCTGCCCCTAACCGCTGATGTGAAGCGGTTCTTAAATCTGGCCCAGCAAAGCGTTGGAGCCTGCTTGGAACCAGTTTTGAGAGCCAGGAGCCAGTGCTTGGCCAGTGGAAAGTCAAAGAACCGGTGCACAGGCTGGCTCTGGCTCCAAACCAGCTCAGTTGAAAAACCACCTATGTGTTACAGGATAACGTGAGGTTAATATAAGGCTAATTAACTTTTATGCATGTTTGGAAGTCAAGGACAAAACATGTCAGACCACTTCATCCCCACCTAGCTTGTTTTATACATTTACACTGACAACTTCTCCAGGTACTCCTTTTACATTCAGTCATGTATTTACCTACAAACATGCACAGCAATGCCAGTTTGGCTGCATTCTTCTAACACCTTTTCATCTCTCCAAAATCATCTTAAAAGAGTCTGAGTGGTGGATGACTTTACTACAAGGTTCAAACTCTTCATGTCAAGAATCATTTTCTCTGACAAAAGAGTCAGATGGGAATCATCTTCTTAACCAACCAATTTTTTTTTGTGAAGTAATATTTAAAAAGAAAAAAACAAGTGTTGAGCCATTTAACACAAAGAATGTGCCTTTTTAACACACATACACACAGTCCTGATTAAGCAGCCCCTGTTCACTTTTGGTGACTGAAAAGAGACCAAACAGAAGAACAGATCTGTATCAGTGTGTGCTTTCATGCAGCAAACCAGTAGAACACAATCAGCTGGACGGTGATGGCGTCTTTGGTCAGAGGAGGGTGTTATGTGATAATCAGTCTTTGTTAAACTTGGTTTAGACTACAAATCTTTCAGCATTGTTGAATCACTGTATGGTTCACACTACCGGACATGTATCATGTTTGAGACTTTAATAGATGGAACATGTTGATACTGCGCAGCTGACCTAGAGGGGTTCAAATGATGAAATATCTTTTGGTCAAACTGACCTTTAATTTAATCTCTATAATGCAGCTCTAGCTCTTCCACAGAAAAGTCTTAATCTAATCATTAAAGATGCTCTATAGATCAGGGATACTTAATTTGGTCCTACTATAATCGCAGGTTTTAAATGTCTCCCTGCTCCTGACTCAAATTAAATGGATACAACAGCCAATGAAGTTCTACACAATGAGTCATGTCAGGAGCCAGGTGTACTGGAGCAGGGATACATTAGTCTCATTTCAACCAACGGGTGCAGGTCAGGACGGTAAGGGTGTGGATATGGATTATAAACTAATCTCGTTGTGTTTTCACAATCAAACAAAGTCTACCTATTTTTCCATTTCAAACTATTGTAGAAAACTAGTAACAATACTGATAAAGTAGTAACAGAAGTAGTACTATTCAAGTCTTAGTGATTTGTGATGATGCGATTATCTTCAATAGCAACTATTTTTTTTATTCATAATGTTGCCAGTGTGTGTCTTAAATAATCCCATTTTAAGTCTTATTATTCAGATCTCACTTTCTAATTTCTAAAATATTTACTTCATACATAAAATAATAGTTTATTAATGATGCTAAAAATTGGTTTGAACATTTGGCACATCCCCCCCCGCTTTTCACTTACCATCTCCATCCAAATCATCGGTCTCATCAGCCCAGCTTGTGGACTTGGCTGGGTAACTGGGGGGTGCGCTGCTGCCTCCACTGTCCTCTGCCAGGAAGTCAGTCAGAGTGAGGGTCTTTCCCTTCTTATTCTTCTTTTTAGCTAGAGGAAAGACGTCCACAGGACACAGTTAACTCAGGAAGGAATCTGCTAAGCCTGGGTCAGCTGCACATATAAATGTCTTAAAAGCAATTTTGTAGCACAAATAAGTTGAATTTGGAAATAATTGTAGATGTAAACGACGTCTTCCAATGAGGAAGCAGAGTCTGGGGTAGCTGGGGATGGCTCTCCCATCTCTGGGGCTGAGATCGCTGAGGTAGTTAAAAAGCTCCTCAGTGGCAGGGCCCCGGGGGGTGGATGAGGTCCGCCCAGAGTTCCTTAAGGCTCTGGATGCTGTAGGACTGTCTTGGCTGACACGGCTCTGCAGCACTGCGTGGACATTGGGGACAGTTCCCCTGGACTGGTGGTCCCCCTCTTCAAAAAGGGGGACCGGAGGGTGTGCTCCAATTACAGGGGGATCACACTCTTCAGTCTCCCTGGTAAGGTCTATTCAGCGTTGCTGGAGAGGAGGATCCGTTGGATATTCGAACCTCAGATTCTCAGATTGAGCTCCTAGTTTCCATTTCCAAAAGGGATGTTTTCTCATGCATACATCTGTTCCTCTGAACAGGCAAAGACAAAAAAACTTAACAGCTGAACAGTGGGATGCTGCCCAGCTCAACCAGATAAGGTGGCCACAGTTTGCGTGATAAACACACTTATTTTCCTGTTGAAAATGACACACAGGGAGTGGTTTGAGTCCAACTGTCACTCTGGAGCAGGCCACAACTTAGAGAGCTTAGGGAGTTAATGAGAAGAATCAAAAAGCAAGTTGCTTCATATCTTGAGTGTAAATTTACAAGTAATTTGTCCATTTAGACAATAAGTTATAATAACTCAAAGGAAAAAAATTTGTTGAATCATTTCCACGATATAAAATGCTGGATAAAGCCTAAAGAAATTTCCCATCATCATGTCATCTCACTGTACCCTCTACTTCTCCTTTGGTTAGTGGTAGGTGAAAAGCTGTGGAACTAACCAATCATATTAACTTCTGATTAATTTCTACTGCCATGCACATTGTGGATTTAGCTAAATACGTCTCTCACTGCAGCATCTTTATGGACAAATGCTTGGAAGAAGCAATTTGGTGAAGCTTCAATAAAAGATGGTGTTGAAAACAGCTCAATACCACTAATCTGTACGCACACATGTGGACCAAACCCTGCACCAATTGCACATGGTGAGGACGTTATAAAACTATTATGAAGCTTATGTCATAATCATGCTATTACACAAGCGAAAGGAAATCATTAATTGCCATTATCTGCATTACAACTGACACCTGATGGTTGAGTCTGACAGCCCAAGCCCGTTATGGAACATTCCCCATGGTGTCTAAATGCCAACAGTTAGCACCAGTTGCCCAGGGGGCTTCACACAGAGCAGGTTTGATTTGTTTTGGTCTGTGGCAGAAAAAGGGGACACAAAGCTGACTGGGAGCTTTATTGTAAAAATGCCAGCTGTCAGGACATTCCTCACACACAGTTACAAAATCTACACACATACAACACAGTGTTTACTTCTCTGTCCCAGAACATCAAATCATTGTAATAAACATATTTAATTGCCTTAACTGCGTGTACAATATTTATTCACTTGCAGTCATTTTCGCAGTCTTCCGCATAAATGTGAATTTTCTTCTTCTGCTAAAGCTAAGTGGGTGTAACTGCATAGTTACAGTTAAGGACACAAGCTGTTGGCTCGCTATTTAGACTGATCTCTTTTGTCTTCATGACCAAGTGAGCTTAGTCAGCAAAGGACTGCTGACGGAGGAAGTATCCCTGCTTAGCTGGCTAGGTTTTAGGGCCTAGCCCACGTCGCAGCGCCAGGATCCAAGTGCGCCATCAACGGGGCAAGACTTGGTAGGCTTGGAAAGATAAAGTTGTGACGCCGACAGCGAAGTGTTTAGGATGCGACCCAACAGGCCCAGCTGCCCAGTTTCGTCAAACACAGACACCAGCGAGCAACGCGAGACACGTGGGGAGACTCTTCAGGCGGCCCGGACTTCTCGGCCCAACCCCTCCTCCACAAATCGCGCTTGCGCCCGGCGCTTGTTTGCCCTGAGCGCCACGGCAATCTCCACCACTGACATACAATGTGCCAGCTCTGCACGCAGTTAGTAACATTTCTTAGCATTTCACCCACTGTCTCATACGTTTGATAATAAGTGAACTCAAAAGTCGGTTCACCAAATACGGTGTAGCATTTGCTGCAGAAAAAGCTTATTAGTAATTTGTAGGTTAAAATGTTCAAATGTGAAGAAGTCGTTGCCTCGTTCATTCGCCTACCCCATCCAGCTAAGTCTTTAGCGGGCTAAAACTACCAACAAATGTATTTCAAGACACGAGACAACGACGCGGGGCGACAAACCGATGAAATAGCCATCTTCACACTTAAAGTGTCAAACTGTCTGGAGATATAACTCTGAAATTCCCACGAACCGAGCCAGATCGTTCACCCACATAAACCTCACCTGACGCCGCCATGTTGGAGAGCGAGTTCGTTGTAGTACCCGGATGAAGGCGTCAGAGGTTTTTCATCGGGAGCGCGCATCCCCGTTCACGGGCCTCCTCCCCACCCTTGTTTACTTGCTGACCCACATCTGCTCAGACTCAATGAATGATGTATCCTTTGGTTTCCTTTGTGTTTTATTTCTCTTTGCCCGCATGTGAACTAACTACAACTCACAAAGGACAGTTCATTTATCTTTCATGGGAATTTCATATCCATGGACTTTTTATTTTATTTTCATTTTTTAAAGAAAAAAGTGTTGGAAATAGTAAGTTCTTAAATATGCATTTTGAAATTGTTTTTAAGCAAAACTGTCCCAAGTCTATAATATTTTTTATTTTATTTATGTTATTGTTATTTTTGTACAAGAAAAATAAACAAATCCATCTTAGTGAGCTATAAAGCTTCAATGTCATGATTTTTTCACGTTTCACTGCTATGAATATGTCCAGATATAGTAAGTTGTTTAAAAGATTGAGACTAATCCACAATAATTTAAGACCTGCCTTGATACTACCATCATCTACCGCCTCCCCCTCGGTTATATATAAAAAAAAACACCACATACATTTTCATTGCTATGCGGATGACACCCAGCTCTACCTCTCCACCAATCCTAACTCCATCCTCCCATCATCTTCCCTTATGGATTGTCTTCAAGAGATTAAGTCCTGGTTCACCTCAAACTTTCTTAAATTAAACAACAGCAAAACAGAAATATTATTAATAGACACCAAATCCATTCTCTCCAAATTTATCCAGACTCCAAACAGTTTTTGCATTACCATTGATGATTCTTCCATTTCCCCCTCCCCTCAGGTAAGGAGTCTGGGTGTCATCCTCGACAGCACTCTGTCTTTTACGTCACATATCAATAACATAACCCTGTCGGCATATTTTCACCTTCGCAATATCAACCGCCGCCGTCCCTCCCTCACCCCTCACACCGCTGCAGTACTTGTCACTTCCCATCTTGATTACTGTAACTCCCTTCTGTTTGGTCTTCCCCAAAAAACACTTCACAAACTTCAACTGGTTCAGAATGCAGCAGCTCGAGTCTGGAACTCTCTCCTCCCCAGACCTCTGCAACTCTGATTCAATACAACTGTTCAAATCTAAACTCAAAACACATCTGTTTAAACTTGCATACTCACTGTAATATTTCACACTGCTTCTGATCATTGTTTTATGCATTCTTTTATCCAGTAGTTTATTTATTGATTTGTTGTTATGCTTGTGTTCTATCTTGTAAGGTGACCTTGAGTGTCAAGAAATGCCGCCCACAAATAAAATGTATCATTATTTTATATTATTATTAAAATAATCTGGTAAAGACAATTTCTATATATAAACTCTTCCCTCACCCAACCTCCCATCTTCTCTGGGTAGGCTGGGGGGCTGTTCATCTCTCTCAAGTTTGGGTCCTTCTTTCAGAGTTTCGGGAGCTTGATGCAGTATCTTAGCTGTTCCATCTCTGCATCTGGCCTAAGAAAAACATTGAAGCCCCCTGATATAGGGTATTTTAACATTTATATTTGAACATACCCACAACAGTGAAAGAGAGATCCATTGTGTAAAACGCAGTCAGAAAGTAACAAATAATTCTAAGAAGCATGTTTCTAATTATAAAATAGTAAAGAATCATCACCTTTAATGGCATAAATAATATCATTAAAAGATTGATATTACAGAGACTTTAGTCTTCAGGCCCCGAGTTCAGGGCTATAAATTTATTTTTATGATCTATTGTAATTTCTCTTTGGGATAAATAAAGTATTTATCATTTAATTCAATAATAACTTGCAGTCCTTGTCCCTGTAGGCTTTATTCACTCACAAAAGAAAAGAACAGACTAATAACATCATACAACATTATTTTAGAGTTCATCTGCCCCCTAGTGGTCAAACATCAGTAGATGCACCATTTAAGTCTAAATAAAATACATTTTTATGTGTTGCTGTTTTTATGTGGTGTGCCTTGGATTGCATGACAGACATACTGGTATCTTACTATCACAACAATGTTAAAAAAAATCTGTTTTTCAGGTATTCTCTATGTCATGGTATTTTAATGTCTGAGACAATGAGCTTCCCTTCAGATAGCCTTTGGAAAAAGATTACATTTACTTGACTTGTTTTCTGTTTGCTGAAAAACTGAATGCCCTTAGGACAATCTTTTGTTTGATTTTAACTTGCATATATCCACATCTTGCTTTTTAGAATGACCCAGACTACAAAACATGTTTAAACTTCAAATTTAATTTAATTGTGTAACACTATCAGTTTTGTTCTTTTAATTGAGTAAGGGCTCATACTTATATAACACAATATGTGTTATTAAAAATTAAACACAACACAAACACCATGAGTGTGTGCCAACAGTTGGCCTTATTTATTTTTTTTAGGTCAGGCAGCAGTTTAAAAAAAAAAAAGAAGTTTGCTTTCATCGTGGTGTTGTATGCCTTTATTCAGTATTTTAAACTCTTTTTGGTTTACACGGTATGTGATCTTGGAGTAAAAATGACTTTGCTGGTTGGACAAGCTGGATGGCTCTGGGTTCTTTGTTCCAAATTAGCTTTTGGCCGCTAGCTCATCCAGGGCATCTTGGAGCCTGTTGAAAGCACAAATTAATAATTTTTAATAATTTTACATTGCAGTTATATTTAACCATTCAAACAACCACCACCATAATTTTGTCTTAAACTTTACTTTTGTCTTCATTTACAAAACATACCTGAAGTCTCCACCATCCAGCAGACTCTTGTAAGTGCTAATCTCTGCCTCAAGCTTCATCTTCATGTTGAGCAGCGCCTCGTACTCCTGGGTCTGATGCTGGATGTTTGCTCGCAGGTTGGTCAGTTCTTCTTCCAGGTGGACAATGATGTTGTTGCACTTCTCAGTTTCCATGTTGTTACGTAGCTCTGTGTTGTGCAGAGTGTCTTCTAAAGAGGCTTTCTGATTAAAAAAAAAAAAAAGTATAAAAAGAAAGGAAAATTTGACATAAAATGTAAACCTATAGGTGCTATGCAATTGCCAAGGTTTTTACAAATATCCTATTTACCGGTAAGATTGTAGAATGGACTGAATTTTAGCGTTTGTGAATAAAATGGAAAATCATCTGTTTTTTATGCTTACTAGGCTTTGTTGAGATGCAAGTTCAATTTCCAGGGTCTGAATCTGTCTGGTTAAGTCAGTCCTCTCCATCTGGGCCCCCTGAAGTGCTTCTGTGTTCTGTGAAACCTGCACCTGCACATCTGCAATCTAACACGGAAAAAAAACTGTTGACCAAGCCAGATACTTCACCAACATAGACTCTCATGTTTGCACTGCATTACCTGATTTTCATGCCAGTGTTTTAGGTCATCTGCATTCTGCATGGCAATCTTCTCATAGTTGGCTCTCATGTCCTCCATGATCTGGGACAGGTCCTGACCTTTGGGAGCGTCTACATCCACTTGCACGCCTGACTGGGATATCTGATTCCTCATCTCCATTACCTCCTATTTTGATTGAAGGAACAGAAGTGAGCTAAACACTCAGTGCTTGTGATCTGTGAGTGAAATTTCACATACACCCACTCATATTATTTCAGTGAAGACAATTTTGTTTTTATCTTGTGATTTATGTTATTTTGCAAGATAAAATTTTTTAGCTTGACCTTCAGTGAGTTCTTACCATACTGTAACATTTGCATGCATGAGAAATTTGTTTTGAGAGCAAGATAAGTTCACAGTTGCAAACTCTTTGTTGACTTTACAGGCAGATAAAAAAAAAAAAAGTTTGCATGTGAGCAGGCTACTTGATTTTGCCCTTACTGGGAGAGGTGAGGGTGAGATGGGATTCGGAGACTTTATTCTAGGTCTTTAGTCTTTTAAAAGACTTGAGGTCTGTAGTTCTTGAAAGTTGGTAAAGCCTAAATAATATTTCACATTTCTGCATTATTAGAATCTAAGCATTTGAAGGCCCTAGAATTAGGAGTCAATATGAAAGTGAAGTTGAAGTCAAATGTTTTTAAACAGTGGGACGACAATCAGGTCTGAGTTGGTGTGCGTTATTTAATTAAAGAATGGGGATCTGACTGAATACTGATGTTCATTACACATTAGTGAAGGTCTTTAGAGGAGAGTGGATTTGGATTAAAAGATTTCAGAAAATAAGCTACAGTCTCATCAAGGTGAAAAGGAGTTATTAAACCATCTTTAAAGAGTTTGGAATCTAGTAATCTATAATTACTCAAGACTGCTGGAAGAAATTCAAGACCAGCGCATAAAACTTCCAAATTACTGAAATCCCCTCTCTTCGGCTGGTGTTGATGAGTAAACACAACATAAGAACACTGAACAACAATGTCTCGTATGGCAAAACTGCATAGAGAAAGTTACTACTTTAAAACCCCCACTTCTGTCTATGTTCAATTTGCTAAAGATCACGTGGAAAAGACCAGAAGGCCGTTCAGAAACAGTTTTGTAGATAAATAAAACCAGGACATTTTGTTTTGAATAAGAAGTGTTTTGGAGAGAGGAAAAAACTGCATTCCAGCTTAAGAAGCCAAAAAGCTAAATTAAACAGTCCACTGCGAAGTGGAAACTGTTATGTTCAAAGATGTGGGATAAAATGTCTCATAGTTAAGTTATTGTAAATGTTTAGTTGTAGTTGTGGCAGGTCAAGACATTGACAGAAAAAGCATCTCATTCATCTCACAGATATTTTAAATTAGATCCTCTTTAGATAAATGATCAGATATAATTTTTTTGTTTCAATTGAATAACCTTTAGGACTTTTGTTAAATCTGATTATATTTTTCATCATTATTATATAATCATGTGAAAATTTACACATTTTACACATCTCTCATAGCAAATCTATGTAATCAGTCTGCAATTACAATAAACTTACATTTTCATGGTTCTTCTTTAAGAACAGGAGCTCCTCCTTCACAGCTTCCATCTCATTCTGGATGTTCATTCTGCTCATGTTGGTTTCTTCTAAGACTTTCTTCAGCCCGGCAATGTCGGCCTCCACAGACTGGCGAATCGCCATCTCATTGTCAAACCTGTACAAGTTTACAGACATAAACTTTCTACAGATGCCATTCTCTCATATTCTTACTGAGATGTGCAGTTGGAAGTTAGAGATCAGGTGCAAACATACATGAGGAAGAAAGTTAAATCACATACTTTACTTTGAAGTCATCTGTAGCGAGACGGGCATTGTCAATCTGGAGCACATAGTGAGCGTTTTCTGCAATCTTATCAAAGATCTGGATAGAAAAAAAGTTATTTTTGAGAGAAAAATTTTCATTACTTAACATAATTTAAAATTATTTCATTTAAATCCTCTTTTTCTCACCTCAGCCATAACTGGAATCAGTACCAATACACAAATGTCAAGTACAACAGATTCACAACATAGTTTAAATCCATGGTAACCGTTTGTTTAGTGTGGCTGTAGAAGTAGATTTCCTGCCTATAAAGAAGGATCTTTTTCTCTCCCGTGTCCAGTCAGCTCCACTGTTGAGTCGATCATTGTTTTAGTAGAAGTATAGTGTGCAAATATGTGGAAATTCTTAATGTTTGACTATGTTGAACAATTTATGTGAGCATGGTATCCTGTCAAAGAGGAAAAGAGAAATACTTCTCCCTTTATGTGGCATGAAACACCAAGTGCCACCATCAGTGTGTTATTATGTGATATTGAAGTACTGGTCTTTGCAGAAGAATGTGACATTTGACTCCACAGACTGGAGCTGATTGTTATACAACCACAGCTCTGCATGAATCTGTGTGCACACTCTGGCAGTGTGTGATCCTTTGTGTGTGTGTGTATCATTGCTACACATCTGTTTCACATTTAGGCCCTCCTACACCAGCACATGCTTGTACGATCATCATCTAACAAGCAGAACCATTTGGAAATGCTTTTGTTTGTAGGTTGCATGAGATCTTTTCAGTTAGTCTCAGTTAGTCTCTCGTGATCCTCGTGTTTGTGATTCATCAGAGGAAGTTCTAGCATTTAGGAGTTTTATGGGGGAGGGTTAAAGCCTAGCAACCACACCCTTTATTCTCTTGCAAGAAATTTGATAACTTAGAAAGAAAAAACTGGCCATTCCTAGCTTTAAAAAAAAATTATATAAAGATCCAATATACAGACGCTGAAATAGGTCTTCATTTACAACAAGGCAAGACACGTCATTGAATACAATAACTAATTCCCATTTTAGATGTCAAATACACAATTTCAAGCATTCAAATCACATCTTTATTTTTTCATTGTCTGTCCTAGTTCATACTTAAGCATTCTAGTTATTCTTACCTGTTTGCGTAGATCATCTATGATTGGCTCATATTTGCTGTAGTCTCTCATGTCAGGACCCCCTTTCTCCAGAGCTTCCCTGATTTTTATCTCCAGTTCCTTGTTGGCTTGTTCCAGGTTCCTCACTGTCTCCAGGTAATTGGCCAGGCGGTCATTCAGGTTCTGCATTGCCCCCTTCTCATTGCCCAGGATCCCAGAACCGGCATTGCCACTAGTTGTAACAGCCAGGCCGGCACCACCAAAGCCTGCACCCATGCCACCACCCATTCCACTTCTCAGCCTGAAGGAACTTGAGGAAGATACAATTGGAGCACCAGAACGCAGGGAAGATGCAGAGGTGGAGGAGATGCGGGCACCTTGTCCACCAGCACCACCGTAAATACTGGCAGCACGGTACTGAGGTGTAGAGCGGGTTAGGGAGATCCTTGTTGAAGGTATCTGCTGGATGCTGGAGGTTCTGAAGCTCATTTTGGACAAGGTTAGGCTTGGCTGACGATGAACTGAAAAATGAGATTTAGACTCGCTGCTGACCGGCTTAGAAAGTGACTCTGGCAGTAGGAAGTGGTAAACTTATACTCCTGCCTCTTTCCCCTAATAACAGCTGGTCTTTCAGACCCTGCCCACTTCAGCATCGCCCAATGCTGGTTTCCTGTTCCCTCTCACTGCTCTCTCATTCTATCAGTGCTCACTTAAAAAAAAGAAAAAAAAAAGAAAACTTCCATGTCTTTTTTGTCTCCAAGGAGATGAGTAAAACATATTTAGTTGTGTAAACACTTGAACTACAGACATAAACCACAGCTCAAAGTAAAGAAAAAAGCGTCAGCAAAAATTCTATGCTTCCGTCAAAAGAATTTAAGGAGAAGTAAAACTAAAGGTTAAATGGTCAAAAATTTGGGACGTAATGAGTTTTGCTAAAAGAGTGTGCCACAAAATCATTGTGGCTTGCTCACAAAAGACGTAATGTACTCGTTACTGCATAGTTTCTAAGTTTGTGGTCAACAAGGCTCCAAAATAAACAGACTTCACCAGCTTTAATATCTAACAGCAGATTTTACAAACAAGGCCAAACTGATTTACTCTGAAACACATCTATACTCTGGATGAAATGTATATATTGTAAACAGGATGAACATAAGGATGATAGCTGACATGTTTAAAAGACAACAAAATGAAACTCACTCTTCAGATATATCAAAAGACTCCACAAGGGATTAGAAACAAGAATAACAAGGGTTAGCTGATACCCTGCTCAGAATATAATCGAGATGAAAGAAAAGCTGTCCTCATTCATCAGTCACACCATAGGTAACTATCTGCACAAATCAGTCTTTGAGGATTTTAAACAATTATCTTTGAAGCCTTATCCGGGCTATCTGTCAGGAGCTCTGCCTTTGATGCAGTCTGAAAAATGATCTTTTTTTTTCTGTTTTTGGGAGGTGCAGAATAGCATCATAAAACCCTCTAGGAATACACAAAGAGAAATGGGAAAGAAACTTTATATTTTTTCTGTACTTAGCATTGTTTCAACATCACCTTGGTAAGGTTTAAGTGAGCCTAAAGTTGTAGACAGAGAGGATATTTGCACTAAATCTCAGAGGATAAACCCACATGATCCTCCCACAGTGGGGAAACTCCAAAGACTTTGCAACACTCTTCTGAGCTCCCATGCAGCCATGTTCTTTTCCTTTTAGATCTAAATTCACCTTCATGGTTGAACAACTTTTACGGTATCACAAGGCTCTCACCGCCTCCTTCTAGCCTATAACCATGTGTTAATTATTTATTTTAACTTTTACAGAAGGAGAGAATAAAACAGCTCAACATATAGAGTTAAAAAAACGGGTTACAGGAAAGATGAATTGAATCAGCATGACTCATACCTCATGACAGTGTCACAACTGATTTATTTGTCTGCATGTGTGTTGGCAACGTTTGTCTCACCGCAGACATCAGAGCAAGCCAATAGTTAAAAACAGGAAAACAACTAAAAGACACTTGCACAACAACTGTAATAAACTAATGTAATGTAATCTAAATTACATGTTTAAAACTGAAGCACATTTCTTTTGAGTCTTGCTTCCATCTTTCATTGATTCATTTCTTTTTTGTTGACATCAGCAACAAAAGCTTCTAAATTGTACAATATTTTAAAAAGAAGACAGAGGATTAAAAAAAAACTAAGAAATCTGGACAAACGGAACTTGTGAATCATTGTGGCACAGCACGAGTCTGGAAATTACTACTAAAAAAGTTTAAAATTTTTACGGTTGTCAGCCTGGTGCGGCCTTGAAAAAATTTCTCTTCAATCCATTTTACCTTCCAAACAGCTTCAGTGCAGAAGAAGAGCTCTCACACACTTATATAAACAGTCAAAGCCTACATTTGCATGTATGCATATGTATACTTATACATAAAGAATTCTCTGGTGCATGAAGGAATGCTAACACGTACATGAGTGTGACACATTCTTACTCACTCACTTACTTCCTTTATCCTCTCTTCTCATTTCTTCCTTTCTCACTCTCTCACTAGCTGGCACAAAAAATACAAAAAAACCCACCTTATCTTTTAATCTTAATATGGATCAATATGGATCCAGATTTAGGTAACTATATGTAAGCACGGCTGTTCTAGTTTTTTGGTGAGGACCATTGGCAGGGTGATAGGGTCACCCATCAGAGGTTGGTGAAATGTGTCGGCTACAAGACATTTTCTCCGTGGGATGTCATGTCCATTTCTAGCTCAAAGACATTTCACAGAAGGACATAAAAGGAGTGGATACTCTGGAGTGTCACTTCCATGTCCTGGATTTAGATAAATAATCAGTTTAATTGAAGAAAGGAAAAATGTTTAGAAGGGAGAGAATTTGCTAGACAGAATTTGAAATATCTGTAGTAAATTTAAATATTGACATTGTCAGATTAAAGAGAAATTTAATTAATATATCATGTTTCCTTTTATTTACCATTTCTTACAGCCAAAACATGTCAAAGGAAAGTTCTTATGTTATGCTGCGAAATCAGTTTAAACGACCTTTTAGTAAAACATTTTGAAAGTTTTACCAGAAAAGCAATTTAGTCATTGGCAGCAACTAAAATATATACTAATAAAATCAGGTTCTATTATTCTAACATGTTTTCAAAAAATTGTTCTCATTTCTTTTTTTATTTAGAATTAGAAAAACATCATAATAATTTTTTTCCTGATTTGTTTAAAAAAAAAAGTACAACATAAACCCATAAAGTTGGTGTATAACAGGGGCAGAGCTACGAGGGGTGGCCAGGGAGGCAATGGCCACCTCTGAAATCTGATTGGACACCTCATGTGCCACCTCAGGTGAGTGACAAGTTACTTAATGAAATAAAATGAAAAATACTTTATTTATCCCAGAGGGAAATTTCAGTGTTGGAGTAGGGTGGTGGAGGAGGACAGCAACGTCTTTCCATGGATCACCAGTACATCACTACACCAGATTAAAGTCAGTTTTAAAATAATTTCCCAAAT
The DNA here is from genome assembly GCA_037177495.1 of Rhadinocentrus ornatus. NCBI lineage: Eukaryota > Metazoa > Chordata > Actinopteri > Atheriniformes > Melanotaeniidae > Rhadinocentrus > Rhadinocentrus ornatus. The sequence goes on from JBAMHW010000003.1 coordinate 29,800,028, forward strand.
AAGAAATTTTAACATTTAACTGCACATTTCTAGAAGCGATAACTTTGTAGGGAATTGGTGCTGTACAAATAAAGATGAATTAAATTGAACTTAATTGAATTTAATTGAATTGTTACCAAGCTAAAACTCAACATACAAATTTAAACAAAGGATTCTTGGTGGAGAGTCGGTCATTAGAAATTTTTTTCAAATTATGAGACAAAAGCCCAAAGATGATCAAAATCATCTTATTTTTTTAAATTTGGATAATCTGTGTTAAGCTATACAAAAGTTTGAAATACACTTATTACCAAAACTTCACACCTTAGGACTGCACTGCAAGTCAGAAGCTTTTGGATTAAAACTTTTGGTCATTGTGAATCTTTGCATCAGGTATCATTGCTGTCCATCCGTTAGTTGTTAAGATTTGTGAGTCTGGTCCAAAGTAGAAAAGTGACAGATTGGCAGATGGACGCTATTGTTCCTGTGGCTGATCAAGATCAAGTTTCATAATTACTTAGTGGTTAGTGAAAAGCTCTGATGATAACATAGGATTTCTGAAGTTGAGTTTGCTTTGTTAAAAAATATATTTAACTGCACGAACCGGTCGCTAGAGGGCATGAGTCTCAAATTTACAAGACACCCTGTTGTGGGAGGAGAAATGGAAGCTGCATGCATGCATATGGCTATTTCACAGCATTTAAATGTCCTGAGTGTCCTCAACTCTAAGGTACACGCCTTGCAGAGATTTCATCCATATCTGTTGTAAAAGTTTTTGTTTGAACAGACATTACAGGGTAAAGCAGAAGATTAAGTTTTATAGCATATAGTTCTGAGAGCTCTGAAGGCTTGGCTAATGAACACTGCAAAGTCTGAATTGAAGACCAAAGTTGAACCATCACCATCCTTTTAGATTTTCTTTGCAGAGACTATTTTATAGAGTAGTTTTCTGTATTACAATGTTCTTTTCTATTCCTGTTCAGTTGTCTCATAGTTTCATGTCCATATAGCTGTCAGTCTAAAGCAGCGTTGTAAACACTGTTTTGTTTGTTAACATTGCTGTGCACTTTCATTCATCCCACCCAGTCCTTACCAAACATCCCAGTGAGTCAGCCAGTGGTCGTGCAACAGATTTGTTTCTTATCTTTGCTAATTGTCTTTTCATATACCCATCTTGCTCCACTTCTCACCATCCCTTCTCTCTGACTTGTCGCATGTATGTGTCTCTCTCAGCACATTCTTTCCTCAATGTGTCATTTAGCAGCTTCACACAAACGAATATCCGTGGCCTCTCAGGAGACCTAAGACTGAGGAGGTAAACTTTTTAAATTACCCTTTTGCTTTCCTCATGCTCATAAAATGAAGAAGGATCTTTAGAAATGAGAAAAGCGACTTTATTCTGAATTAATCCAACAAAATGTCATGCAACTGCAGCTTTTATTTAACAGCTGGTTCCTGTTTGTGAGGCAGAGTTAAATGAAACAGCAAAAACTGGCTAACTTGTACATATATGGTTGCCTCCAAGTCCAGCACAAGATCACCATTGTGAAGCATCACGTCACTGTTTGCAACCAGCCAAGCAAAACATGATTTTTTTTGTTTTCTCTAAAGCCTGAAAGTCTTTCAGTTCGCTTTAAAAGAAGTTAAAATGAGAAAAAACAAAAGAATATCTATCTATCTATCTATCTATCTATCTATCTATCTATCTATCTATCTATCTATCTATCTATCTATCTATCTAT
>JBAMHW010000003.1:29801848-29819429 GCA_037177495.1 Rhadinocentrus ornatus
TATCTATCTATCTATCTATCTATCTATCTATCTATCTATCTATCTATCTATCTATCTATCTATCTATCTATCTATGGCATGCAGTATCAGGATGTGTATCAGTCTTTGTATAGGTGGGTGCAGCTGTTGTAGAGTAAGGTGGAGTTTGGAGATAAAGAAAAAAGACAGGACTGTTTGCTCTCTGATATGGAAGGAATTCAGTTACTATGCGTGCTGCAAAGTTCATCGATCGCAGCTGATAATGAAAACATCCGGCAAATTGAACCATATATTTACACATTCTGCTCATTTTTAAGCAGCCTTTTATGTTGAGCTTCTGGATGCAAAACTCAACTATGTTTGTTGCATTTTTTTCTGAATAAACGTTTGATTCAAAGCTTTTTGGCAACATACATCCTCCAAAACATGAAGCATTATTAAAGTAAATGATACAAAATGGGTAAATCCATTGCTCCCACAATTATGAGACATTTACTGAAGTCACTGTCCATCCAGAATATAGATCATCGCACTGGACAACCACACTTTACCTTGCCATATGTCATGTCTATGAGAAGTATAAAGAAGAGGAGAAGGTCGTAACATTATAGGGTTGTTCATTATACCCAAGGTTTGACTTCTTGTGTGTGGAAATAGAACTTCTTGTGTGCCACACGCATTTGAATTTAACATTTGTAATCATCAACAGCCACTGAAAATGTAGAAAGTGGGACATTCTATGTGTTTGAAGGTAAACGAACTTTTGAGTTTTCCCATGTTTCTGCAGCAGTTTTATAGAAACACCACACTGAATAGTTTTGTGCTTTCAATGTGCTGTAAATGTGTAACATGATGCAATTTTCTACTCTGTCATTGCCTCATTTCTCCCCTTCTCACTCTCTCTCCCTCCTCATCCCTCACTCCCCTACTGGGGACACCAGCCAATCGCACCTCAGCAGGGTACCACCCCCGCTCTGATAAATACAACAGAGGACCAAGGAGGGTCTATCTGCTTGACTCTCCTTCCCTCTGCAGAGTCTCTTCTCCTCTCACTCCACTCCAGTGAGGCAGCGTCCATCTGTGAACATGTCCGTCAGAGCCATAAAGACCACCACCCTCTCCACTGTGTCGTCCTCCAGGGCCCCGACCCAGGGCTACAGCAGTCGCTCGTTCTCTGGCTATGGAGGCCGAGGTGTGGGGAGTGCCAGGCAGAGCTACGCTGTGCGCAACTCTTATGGGGGTGTGGGCAGCAGTGGTGCTGCTGTGACTGCTGGGGGATTTCAGGTGGTTGGTGGGTTTGCTGCTAGGGGATCAGGACAAAGAGGAGGTGGAGTGGAGTATGGCTATATGGGATTTGGTGGAGGCATGGGAGTTGGCATGGCCAATGAAGTGGTGGCCCCCATCACAGCGGTGACTGTGAACAAGAGCCTGCTGGCTCCCTTAAACCTGGAGATTGACCCCACCATCCAGGTGATTCGCACCCAGGAGAAGGAACAGATCAAGATTCTGAACAACCGCTTTGCTTCTTTTATTGACAAGGTCAGTATACTTAAGGTTCACCTATAGTCATGACTTATTATCAGAGCAGGGAATATAAGCTGCAGCACAGGACATATAACCTGTAAAAAGAGCAATAGTAAACAGCCATGCTAATTCTGCTGACATGACTAATGAAATAATAAAAATCCACATGAGGATAAAAAAGGAAAAAACTTGAGAGGAAAAAAATGCAGCGTAAGCCAAAACTGGGATAGAGAAAAGAATCTAAATGAGTTCATCCTCGAGAAAATTCCAAATAAAGCAATACATTGTTCTATCCGTGAAGTAAATTTGTGGAGGATGTTTTTGAAAAGTTTCCACTCTAAACATAGAAAGTAGAGTTCAGAACAGAGGATCGCCCTGGATCCAGGCCTGGCATGAAGAGCAAGGACATTTTTTGCTTGAAGGGGTACATCCAACAATTTCCTGTAAAAGTGAGTGGAAATAAAAGCAGAGGAAACTTCAGGTGCCTTTTTGTTTTTTTACAAATTGATATCTCATGTGAAGTGCAGCTTCCAAAGCTTATTGCCTGAATATATACAGCCTGCACAAACACAAACTAAAAGAAGTGAAATGGTTTAATAAAAAATTGCATTACATTAGCTTATTATTAAAAGGTGGACTAAATAACATCAAAACTTGAACAATGCATGTCTTATGAGACCATACAACAGTCTACAAAGCCATTTACCTGAAAGGAAAATAAATTGTTGTTAAATACCATCCACCAAACATGATTAGTGAGACAAGTAAGAAAACACTTCACCCATTCACAGAGTTTTTTGACAAAGACTAATAAGATCCTTCACTTATCTCCTTTAACTTACCAGCATGCTTTTTTTTCAAGGTGACGCACACGCATCATGTAGAAAAAAAGTTAACTTGTAAATCAATCTTCAGATTGTAAAACAAAGCTCATACTCCCACTGCTCCTAGTGCTATTGTGATATGGCACAAACACACACCGATGTGTGTGTCTCTCATGGTGTTTGCAGAGCAGTAGCAGGACCCCACCCAGGGTCACCATGCTGAAAGAAAAAGTTGGAAAGGGGCAACTGGGACGCTGAGCCACATGGTGTTAAAGTGCAGCACTATGGGTTAAAGTAAAAACAGGAGGAACTGATGTGACATTTCAATGCTGTTGGAGGAGGGTTGAATTGAGTTGAATTAGTTTTTTTTTCAGCTGATTCCCTTCGTTGCTGTCTGTCAGCAAACATCCCCACTCCCACTACCACACTACCCACTTCCATTTAGCACATTTCTATGATCATCCTGTGTATTTTCTGTTTGCCACAAAAAGAGGAGAATGAACAATTCTTAAGCTTTTATCCCTTTTTTTCTGAAAGAGTGATGCTTGATCTGCTCTGTCTCCAGGTGCGTTTCCTCGAACAGCAAAACAAAATGCTTGAGACTAAGTGGAAGCTTCTGCAGGAACAAACTGTGTCTCGCTCCAACATTGACGGCATGTTCGAGGCCTACATTGCAAACCTCCGTAAACAGCTGGACAACTTGGGCCATGAAAAATTCAAACTGGAATCTGACCTTCAGAACATGAAAAGTCTGGTGGAGGACTTCAAAAACAAGTGAGTGGAATAGCTCAAAGTGGCTTTAAAAAACAAAACAAAAAAACGAACATGGCACAGTTTCACTTTCAACTGTTTGTGCATCCAAACTTTATTTTTGGAGAAATTATTAGCTGGTATGTTCCTCACTGCTAAATGCACAATGAGAAGCGTTGTAAAAGCTGATTTTGACCAAGCTGGAATATCTGGTGATTCTATTAATGCTGCTTTAAGAAGTTACCCCCTAATGGCTGATAAAGCAAAAATTCTGACCGATATCAGAAATCCTTCAGCTAGAAATGAAATAAAGTGAGCCAAAGGATCATTTAGACATATTGATGTCTGTTTCCTCTCTGTCTCAGGTATGAGGATGAGATCAACAAGCGCAATGAGTGCGAGAACAACTTTGTTGTCATGAAGAAGGTTTGTGCAGATTTGATTTATATTTTTTTTATTAGGAGTTCCCACAATGGCCTGTTTTTATCTTCAGGGCTGTATTCAACAATCTTTCTCACTGCAGGACACAGATGCAGCTTACATGGTCAAAGTGGAGCTGGAGGCCAAACTGGACGCGCTCTCTGATGAGATTGAGTTCCTGAGGCAGATCTATGATGCAGTTATAACCTTTTATTTTACTCCACTGTTCCAAAAGAAAATGAATTACTAAAACTTTTTGTCATGCATTTTCCCATGTCTGTATTCATTTATGATCTTGTATAGGAAATCAGTGAGCTGGAGAGCCAAATCAAGGATACATCTGTTGTGGTTGAGATGGACAACAGCCGCAACCTTGACATGGATGCTATTATTGCTGAAGTGCGTGCTCAGTATGAAGAGATTGCCAACAGGAGCAGAGCAGAGGCTGAGTCGTGGTACCAAACCAAGGTGTGAAAACATACTGAGTTACTTTGTTGTACACATCTGCTAAAACACCTGCAATTTGCATAATAATAGATCAAGAATAAATTGAATAATTTATGTAAAAAATGTGGTGATGACCACACTTAAGCAACACTTGATATAACAGTTGAAAAGATGACTAGAACGGATCTTTTATTTCATGATTTTGGCTTCTCCCTGATTGTCGTAGTATGCAGAGATGCAACAGTCAGCAGGAAGATATGGCGATGACCTGAAATTAACCAAGGCTGAAATCGCTGACATGAACCGCAAGATCATGAGGCTCCAATCTGAAATTGACATGGTTAAAGCACAAGTAAGGAGTCAAGTTTAAGCTTTATACATTTAGAAATGTTTTACCGTAATATGATTTAGGGGCTTTTTTCCTTTTTTTATATTCTGCAGCGATGTAGAACCATGTCCATGCAGTCTTACGAGGACAATGAAAGCTTTCATATCACACCTCACTCTTCCTGTGTTCCTCTGCTTGTAGCGAAACAATCTGGAAGCTCAGATTGCAGAAGCTGAGGAGCGGGGCGAGCTGGCAGTGAAGGATGCTAAGCTCCGCATCAGAGAGCTGGAAGAAGCTCTTCAGAGAGCCAAGCAGGATATGGCCCTGCAAGTCCGCCAGTACCAGGAACTGATGAACGTTAAGTTGGCTCTGGACATTGAAATAGCTACGTATAGGAAACTGCTTGAAGGAGAGGAGAGCAGGTAAACTGTAACTCTAGGGTCGTGTGTCTTCATGTGGCAGTATTAACAACTGCTGACAGCAATATGATGTATAGGATCTCATATCGTTCTGTTTATTCTTGTTTTTCTTCTGCTTCCACAGGTTAGCAACAGGAATCAAGACCAATGTAACTAAGCAGACTTGTAAGTCAATATTTTGCCTCCACTTAAATAGTTACATTTATGGTTGATATTTGCCATGTTATGATAGAATCCTCTTTAACTACAATCTAATTATAGTGTATTTCTTACACAGTAGGTGTAAAAAAGAATTCCTAATAATTACATTAACACATTTAAGATGCAACTTTTCTCTATTGGTCTGATGCATAGGAAGCAAAAGCTTGACTTAATCACGATTTTCCTCTCAATATGTAGCTATGAACTACAGTGCGTTTAGTCTGGAGAGTTCTCGCATCCCATCCTACGTCAGCTCTTCCTTTGATGGAATCAAGTCTAGCAGCGGTTCAGTTTCTGCATTCGAAGAAGCGACGGTGAAGAGCACCACCGTGACCAAGACCGAAACTGTGGAGATCAAGGCTGAAGAGAAGCAGAAAGAAGAAACTGAGGAGTCTGTCACTGTAGAGGAGAAGGAGCAAGAGCAGGTGGAAGCTGAAGCTGTGGTTGAAGAGTAATGCCTTCATGATGGTTTAACAAATATGATCGGGGATAATAAGAAAAATGTTTCTTTCTCTGCCCACTTTTCTGCTTCTTTAAAGTTTTCCCAAATGAAGGATGAGTAAAAGGTGTAAAACCAACCTTCCTCTTGAGATCTCGTGAAGTTGTGCAAATGAGTGTGGGATGAAACGACTGTATTCTGCACCACACTTATCTAGCCAGCAGATGGCACTGCTGCAAAGCAAAGCTGTCATGTGACCCCTTGATAAAGAGCAGTAACTGAGTTCCACATTATTCATGTGTTTGGGCAACACCTGAAACCCTGATTAAACAATAACAAATCAGCTTCAAAAATAAAGACATGGGAATCTTTTTTTTGTCTTTTGTTGTGATTTATTGCACAAATCAATTAGAAAACACTTGTAAGCATCCCAAAGTGACTTCTTTTTTTAGTGTTTATGTATTTTCAGTGCACTGACTCACAAACAAGTTTTACTTTTAACAGAGTTTGACAAAGAAGGCAAACATAGCAGAGCGGATGAAGGTCCAAGCAAGCAACACCTGACAAGCCCCAGCCTGCTTTTCTCAGGTTACATGTAGCACAACTTTCTCTTTGACGGTCATGCAGTCTTGCAATGATGCATTCCCGTAAAATGTTCACACCTTTTTAAATTTTTACGGTAATAACGTATGCATCTTAAATTCTCTCGAAGTACACACAAAACAAAATAATCAAACATGCAGTCTTTTTTGAAGATATACTGACTTACTGAGAATTAAACACAATTACTCATGCAAGTGTTAAGATGCTTAAGGAGCATAAAATATTAGATGGACAGAAAACGGGACCTTTAGTAAAACACCTAAACGACCTTCCAAGCACAGCAAGAAACAAGTTTGAGCATGAATTGTGGGTGGTGGTGCCACACCCAAAGCCATTTAACCGCTCTTAAAGTCAGAAACTGAAAACTTCACAAATTCCACAATCCCACCCACAGTTTGTCAGCCTTAATGGGCCGCTGACACAGACTGGGACAAACTGGAGCATGTTCAGGGTTGAAAAACTGATGAGCTAACTCCACAAAAGCAATACCACAGAAAGAACGTGCAGTCTGCACACAAAACATGTTTTCAACAACAGTTACAGTAACAGTTGACCTAAAATGACCTTATAGGAACTAAAAACTGCTTTAATTTCTGCTCAGAAATAAAAACTATGTTTTAGTGAGAAAAGCTGTTTAAGTTGGATTCGGATCTGATACTGCAAATTGAGTATATCATTTTATAAAGGAAGCATCACAAGTAAGAGAACCATATATCTTAATAACAAAACATAGCTGGCTTACCTCTGAGTTAGGAGGGCAGAAGAAGCCAGCTGGCTTTATCAATGAACTATTGTTTGTTTAGTCTGAACAAAACATGAGTGTAAAAATTGCAGCTTGCCATTTTGTTGGAGTTACAAGTTTGTTTTCATCTTGGCTGGGTGCTTTGCTCACTGGAACCAGTTTCAGCTTCTTGGTCCATTTTGTAACATTCAGAAATACATTCATTCGGTGACATATCGTAACATTTGTTCATTCACAAACAACTGTGTAACTGCCCATAGGCGGGATGGAAACACATTACACAAACTCTGAAAATGACACACTAAACCAGCATGCATCCTCCTCCTTGCTTAACTACTGCTGAACTGATGTGGAACGTTCATGTTGCAACAAGAACTGACTATGATGCAGGACCCTGACAGCTGTTCACCTTAATGTCTTGCTTGCTTCAACATCTTTTCCAGCTCTAGAGCTGGGAGTAAAATCTTTGCCACAGAGGCCAGCCCAGAGCCCCCCAAAAATGTCCCAACAAAATGTCAGGAATGCAAAAGTGTGTTAAGTATTGGGTGAGGCTATAGGGCAGAAGTGTAGTCGCTTTGGATGAAATCGTCTGCCAAATGACTGTAGAATAGAATAGAATAGAATAGAATAAGTAAGAAGAACAATACAATAAGTGCTTGATAGCCGAGACTTGACAGCATGTCATGTAGTTACAAGTACCAGTTAAACCTTCATGCTATGTAATCTGCACAATGTGCCTCTGTCCACAACCCTGTGCTGGAATTCCCTACAGAGAAAATATGTTCACACCTGAATGAGAAAGAAAAGTGAACGCATTTCTTTCTATTTCATTTAACTGCATAGAGGCAAGTGCTGTAATCCTGCACCTAATTAAGACTATTTAATGATGTACAAGTGATGTAATACAAACAAAAAATAGTTGTTTTTTTACTCTTTTTCTCAGGTGTAACTTGTTGATTTTTTTAAGTATTCAAGTTAAAAACTTTCTGTAATTTATCAGATTCATCAATAATTACATAAATTACCATATATTTCATGCAGTGTAATAGTGTAATAATTAATTACGATGCAAAATTACCTTTGAACTGGAAATACATCCTGTCACAAAAAAACTATTTGAAAATAAAATGACTTTTTTTAGATTATTAATTTGCTCGTGCTATGACTCCAGGTCTCATGTTGGGTTTACATGACACGTTATATTATAGCCAACAACATACAATTACACTGCCTGTGCATGCAGCAAGTGAGAACACCGAGCAGGACTCAGTGCATGTATCAGCAAATAAAAAGGTTGTCTCGTTGGAATCACTTTGTCATCACTATCAAGTAGCTTAACCTAATTTGTGTACAATAAAACATTTGACATATAAAATCTCTGATTGACTGATGTTAAAATGCTAGCAGAGACATAATGAGTTACAATGCTGCTCCGGGGTTTAGTGTTCTAGTCGTGTAAACTGTCAGATTTAATGGTCTTTATTGGATTTAAACTGCACCGGCGGCAGCACAATAAATCCTTGCATGAATTTGTTTCATTCAGAATTTGTCTGTCAGGACTTGATACGATATGTACAAGATTGACATGTGTTTTACGCAAAAAAAAAAAAAAAAAAAAAAAAAGAAGTCTGTTACTCATGCTGAAAAATTTGTCTGAATTCCTTTGCATATTAGGGTGGAGGCATCTGACAGAAGATGCAAATCTGTATGATTATGGGGTATTCATATTTCTTCAGATGCCAGGTAGAGGTGTGTCATTTCTACTTTTACTAAAACACCTGCAGCTAAAACTTACATTGCTGTTTGAATTAGGCCTCTTTGGACGATATGCTCCAAGGTAATCTCATTGCATTTGATATGATTGGAAAGTGCACTCTGCATGCCGTAGGAAATGATTGCACAAGGGCTTTCACACATAGCATTGCCTGGATTAAAATAAAATCAAAGTATATAGCACTTGAGAAATAAATCTAATTTAATTCAAAATAGAACACTTTCATGCATTTTTGAAAGAATATCCAAGAACATAAAAGGAAAAAGGAAAGAACAACCCCCCCCCCCCAAAAAAAATAAATAAAAAAACATGCTGCCTGAATTTGCCAAAACATATGTCTCAATTAATTAGAGAAATTTCACAGTTACAGTTGTGCAAACTCAATGAGGCTGATCTTGTTTGGGGTAAACAATTTTAGATGCATTTGCTGGATATTAGAAACATGACTAACTTTGGTTTCAGCAATAAATACAGAGTAAAAATATATTTTCTCTCACAGTATTAAGTATTATTTACTGTTGCTAAATTCAACAAAATATATGTGATGACATGAAAGGAAAAACAGAGGATTAACGGCCCTTTAAGAATTAGTACACCACAGGAACACAATGTTTAGGAAGGTGTGAAAGTCACATCAGTTGCGTTGCACCCATCTCAGCAATTCTAAGCATTTCATGTTTGGTTTCTGACCAACATGAAATTCTTTCGGCTTAACAACACTGAGAGATAACAGCAATGTGCTGGTTTAACGACCATATCGTCTGTCATTTTCAGCTGACACTGACACTGACTGACAAGTCATCCAGTCCCTACAGGGCATCTGTTAAAGGCAGAATAGAAGAGGTGTGGTTCTCAGTATACTACATTACTCCAGGGCACCTGACAACAAGACCAGCCTGTCATTTGTCATAGTCTGGTTCCAACCTTGTAGGCTATCTAAACTGCAATCTGACAGAACTAAACTCCCCTGCCTCTGTAAATAGTAAACACCTAACCAGACTTTTAGGTTAGATCAGTGGTTCTCAAACTGGGTGTCGGGACCCCTATGGGGGTCGTGAGATAATTTAATAAAAAATGTATAGCCTACATTTACTAAATAAATTTGGGATTTTTACCAGAGCTGCCAAGATTAAAGCAGCAATGGAAAGATAAATCTTTGAAATTTGTGCTTTGAATTTTTTAACACATTAAACAAGTTTATGCAAAATAAAAAAAAAAATCAGAATTTGACATTATCCCCTTGAGAGAAGCTGATTTGGGGCAAGTAGATGCCTTGTCACAGCAGTGAACTACCAAAATCCACTTTATACTCCTTATTCATTAAGATTCTGACAGTTTCAACTATTACATTTAGAGGATAGCTGCAAGATGACCCATTTGATACATCACACATTTAAATTTCCAAGTGGTTGTGTGGGGGTGGGGGTCGCAAACAACAACATATGTTATCTTGGGGGTCGTGGCTCAAAAAGTTAGATAACCACTGGGTCAGACGACAGCAGCACTATGTTCCCAGATTAATCACACAAAGAGTTTTTCAGTTTTAATGCAGCTTTATAAAATCTCCTTCTTCTTTATTCCGACTGTAAATTCTTAGCAATAAAAGCTGATTAGGCCATCATCACCAAAACAATCTAGGTTTAAGCTCTCATGAACTGATATTGAAGCACGGGGCTGTCCTGTAAACTTTCTTACATATATGAAGCTCTGATAGAAATGCACAGACTTTCATTGTCACTCTGGGTCTGTCTCTTGTGCATTACCCTGAAGAATGCAGAGGGTGTGCCGAACTAAATTCTTTTCCTCTTGCATAACTTTTGACTGTAAAAACAACTTAAGCCAGATTTATTTTTGTCATTTAAGATTTTTTTTAACTTTATGATGATCCTGTCACACTGATTCATAAGTATAACGGGTTAAATGATTATTAGTTGATATTAAAATTATTATTATGTTGAATTAACAAGGTAATATACTTAGTAAGTTTTTACTTATCAGTTTAATAGTTCTACCTGATATTGGCACTGTTTTCATGCTGGAATATTGCTCTTTAAGAGGCATTTATGGTGACACCTACAAATAATACAGTGCTGCTCTCATACACCCTCATATTATCACTCACTGACCTTCAGTATGTACTTCACCCTTAGGAATCTCCCATTTCACCACATCCCGAAGGTGCTCTATTGGATTGAGATCTGGTGACTGTGGGGTTCAATGGAGTTCAGTGAACCCATTGTCCTGTTTAAGAAAATGAGTGTGAGATGATTTAAGCTTTTTGACATGGTGCACTATCCTGATAGAAGTAGCCATCAGAAGATGGGAACAGTATAGTCAGCAATGGATGGACATGGTCAGCAATTATACTCCAAGAAATTATTCCCCAAACCATAACACTGCCACTAGCAGCCTGAACTGTTGATACAAGGCAGGATGGGTCCATGATTTTAGGTTCTTTATGTCAAATTATGACTCTAACATCTGAATGTGGAGCTACTGTTGAAAGTCAAAAGAAGGGAACATTTTTTTAATTTTCTTTTGTCCAACCTCAGTGAGCCTTTACAAAGTGTAGCCTCAGTTTCCTGTTCTTAGCTGACAGGAGTGGCAGCCGGTGTGGTCTTCTGCTGCTGTAGCCCGTCTGCTTCAAGGTTGGACGTGTTGTGCATTCAGAAAGGGAATTCTGCATATCTCGGTCACAACCAATGATTATTTATTTATTACTATTTTCCTTTCTATCATCTCCAACCAGTCTACCCATTCTCCTCTGACCATTGACACCAACAAAGTATTTTGGTCCACACAGCTGCTGCTCACTGGATAATTTCTCTTTTTAACACCTTTGGTTACGTGTGAAAATCTTTGTTGATCTGTGGTTTCTGAAATACTCAGACTAGCCTATCTGGCACCAACAACCATGACATGCTCAAAGTCCCCTAAAGTTCCTTTTTTCATGCTCAGTTTTTAACTTAAGGAAGTTGTCTTGACCATATACATTATAAATGTTCCTTACTTAACTTCTGACTCATTACATACTGATATTTGGTCAAAACCCTGCTGTGTTCTTTTTGAATTCGGAGATAATGAGTCAATGAGCAGAGCAATATTGTGACTTAGGCGCTGATAAGCAGCAAACCTCTGGTATCCTGTTGGTATAGTCAGGTTTATGAGCACAAGTTAAATATTTCCTACTATCAGAACTGTCACACTAAAAGTGTGTAACTAAGATGGTGGGGCGGTTTAATCACTTTCCTTCTACCTGTTTAAACATGCAAATACGCTGGTATTTGCCAAGTATTGTGCTTTTAGCCGATACATTTTTTTTATTCTTTTAATCTGTCTTTATGTGAACATTTTTTTCAGAAGATAAGAAAAATCTTCAACACATCATTTAAAAAGCTAGTTTTGACAGCACACACAGCAAGCACAAGCACACACACACATAGATTCACCACACTACTGGGAAGGATTTATTGAGATTATGAGTATTTAGAGAAGACAGTAGTTGCTAGGCAACCCAACAACAATAACAGGAAATGACAAAATGGACAGTGTGAAAAAAGTGAATTCTTTAGACAGGAAACACATGCTGGGATTACAACATTTTTTGTTTTCTAAATACTTTTGTTTTAGGATATCCATAAAGTGTTTGCATTTAGTCTTCTCAGCCTCAGTTATTGAATTTGAAAATAAAGCAAATGGTTGTTTGATCTATGACTGATTAAAGTGTAAATGCTTGGAATCAAATGGCACCGTGAAACCATTTTTATTGGTCACAAGTACTGTTGTTTCTCAGAACTTAGGAACGGGAAACCCAGTTGCAACATGAAACAAGTTTTACTCCCTACTGGAGGCTTTAACCACTGGTTGTCATGACAAAACCAGCTTTTATGTAGCCACACCTTTCATGACAAACTTTGAATTTTAGTGAGGTCTTTTAAGGCATGCTGCACTTAATGCATACAAGCAACACAAAGAAAAGCACAAGGGTATCCAGGGCTTTACTAGTAATGTTTGTTACACAGTCATGGCAAGAACTATGGAAAAGAGAAACATGTTTTTTTTCAGGGCAGATTGTAAAACTGACAGATATTGCTTGTGTTAGTGAGTGTAAATAGCATGTAGCCATAAATTCTGACTGAGTAGTCTAAGTTCAGGTCATGACTTTAGCATACTGCTCTTAGTCAATGAGGGTAGTGATAGTGCTGCACCTTTGGGTGGGTAGTGTCCTAGGAATGTTTTCACTGCAGGCAGAACAGTCAGACCTGCTTAGACAAGTAGGATTGCTCAGTAGTCCAGCCAGTGTATGGTCCAGTGTGTGAAGTTACATACATGATACAGAAAAATTAAAGTGGACATCAGCCTGACATACAATAACTTTTGTATAAATAAAATATAGATTCTATATCTGCATTAGTAGAAAGTCCATCATTTTTCCCCCGACTCTGGGCATTACAAAACCCAGCTGTGTATCCTAGGACTGGATTACTTTAATAAAAAAGAAAAGAAAAGAAAAAAAAAAGGAAATAGAATACAAAATTGTGTGGTCTTGAAAGAAGATACTGGAAAGGATGCCTGCACATGAGAACAGAGGCTGGTTGAACTTTTTGTGTAATCACTGTTTTCATCTTTAGAGGCCCTAGTACCCTTAATGTTAAGCCGTGCTAGTTGCTTTCAAAAGCATTTGTTGGAAGCTTCTTTTTTTTTTAAATGTCAGTCTGTATGCAGCAGTGTTAGCAGGTCTTTAAGCTTTTGGTTGCAGGAGTCTTTTCAGCTATATGCTTTCATTTATAGCTAGAATGTGCAAACTATATGTTTGACAAATGTAATGTAATGTAAGAACCGGTTATCATGCCACCTATTGCTAATTAACACTAAACAAAACCAAAATAAACTAATGGGAATTTCATTAGTTTTACAGGTAAAAAAGTGTGAACTGACAAAGCATCCAGCTTTCTTTATTTACATAAAATTTATAACAAACACATACCTAAACTTTTGCAGTTATCTTCATAAGACATTGCGCTGACCAGCATCAACTATGGACAAAATGTTGACCGTGGATGGAAGTCATGCATGGTTTGGGTTTAGGATTAGGTCACCTAAATCTGATCATTATTCCTGATTGTGTCAGGGTTAAGTTAATTTATGTACCGGGGAGACAATGAGGTAAGAACAAAGAAAGAAAAACAAGTACACACACAAACTCACATGCACACACAAAGATTTTAGGCATGTGCTCATCTTTGATCATCACAGACGCAACAATTCAAACAGACTCCAAGCCAGGAGAACACTGTGTTACACAGACAACGCTTGTGACATCATGAGAAAACAGGTGTTTTCGAACGCTCTCACTCACACCAGGAAGGTTTTTGGTTGCTAAGTTTTTATTTGGCAAGACAACTTTCATGATCTTGCCTGTCTGACAAAGAATGAGTCATCGATGTAGACTATAAGCCTGACTGTAATTTAATGAAGCAATGCATTAGTGTGTGTGTTGTGTCTCAGTTTTCTTTGTGTCTGTTTGGGCCTTTTTTCTATATTAACTCCTTGTGGAGACTTGTTGACCTTATTTTAACCAAGGTTTAAACCAATATCCTTTCTAGCTATAGATGGGTGTGAACTAGGTGAATTAAAACACTGCATTGCTCTGTTAACAATAGCTGGGCATGCTGGCGTGTGAACTGTAAATGATGTTAAAGTCCAGCATACTAAAGTATTATCTTCTTGTGATTATTAACAGTCAGTTTGAATGTGTCTGGAAACTTGCAATCATGCCAAAAAACTGCCACTTTTGTGACTATGTGAAATTTGTTTTTAGTGGCAACTCTGAAATGCAGCCGAGCGTCTTTCTTTCTTAGTTCCATCACATGCACAACAAATGTTTTTTTAATTACCTTTTACACGTTTATCAGGTTTACCACATTTTCTTTAGTTGGCTTCTACTAGATATTTCCACGCTTGATTTGAGGTGGCTATGTTGTAAGGGTGTGTACCTTTTACAGGTGGTGAAATTGTGAGACCTTGATGAAAACTCCAGTCAACATCACTCCATCATGATGTACACACCCACAATCTTAGTGCGCCAAAGTAAGCATCAAGGGGTGTGTTCATGAGTCTCTTTTGGGTTTTATTATATTTGATTGAATAGCTTGATTTTACTCATCTCAATCTGCTGTAACTTTGCAGATTTTTTTTGTAAAGAAACTAAGGTTTATGTAAAAAAAAAGGGGTCTGATGGTTTCTACACACGATGCTCAAACTAAAACTGCTTCCAAATGAACCTCTGCCCAGTGAATGTTTTTTGGGTAGCACTTTGCTAACTTCCCCCAACTGCATTATTCTATAAAAATAAAGATTAGTATGTACACCCAAGGATTGTGTTCCCATTTATACTAAACTGCACTGAAGCGTTGTCTACTAGCATCTCTTGGGACTGAATGCTAATTAAACACTTTTACTTTGCAGTCAAGAGCCACATGTTAGCAGGTGTTAGTTGTTTGGCCAGTGCAGAAAAAGGCAGTGGCTTCCCCGATCAGGTAAAGTCAAACCACCTTGAAGGTGAATCTAAAAAGGTACATGTCTCACAATGATTTAAAAAAATTCAGAGGACAATTTTAATATTTTTCAAGAATTGCATTGCTGTTCTAAATCTAATGTGGCCTTAAAGAAGAATTTTATCCAGGAAACAACAGGAAAGTAAATTTCTTCAAGAAAGTTTCTACACTCTTTTCTGTTTAATGGAGAAGGTTTCCCAGGTAACATCACACATTCTAATGCTCATTTGAGAGACCAGTTTGTTGAGCATGTGCTTGATCCTGCTTTACTCAGGGAGCTTAAGAGACTTGTCCACAAGCCCTCAGACTTTATATTATATTAGAACATTATACAGAAATCAAATGTCCCAGAAAACATGTCTGAAATGAGAAGATGATAAAACAACAAGAACAGATTGACTTTCTTCTACATATATTCTTGCTTTTCTGTTTCTCATTCATCCATTCCCACAGACTCTCATACAGCACGTTTTTCTTATAGCAATGTGGGTCCATATGCAAAGACACTGTTACACATAGACACATTGGGGGGTCTAACCACCAACCTTTCAAATGAAAGAAAAATTCAACCAGTCGAGCCTTGGACCATGCTATAATTACCATTGACCTTTCCAAGTTGAGGCTTGGCTTTCTTATTGTAAAGGTTTAGATATTATTGTCCTCATTCTTGTTTGTGTGTGTTGTTCTTTTTGCTGCAACTGTGTCATCACCCATAGGTTCACTAGAATGTCTCACCAGGTAAGTGTTCAGATTTATTGAGCTACAGATAACCTCAACTTATCCAGATGATTTCCAGATGGACATGTATTTGTTTAACCTCAGTAAAGGATGAGTTGGTGTATATATTGCTTTTATCGCTTGATCTGAACAGAGCATCCACCATGTGGACCAGCTAATGCTGTACAAATACTGCTAACTTGGTTCACTGGTAATGTGTATTGGTGTTGTAACGGTCCTATGTTGACTCTCTTTCTGATTGTGTGAGTTATTCAATTCATTTTAACAGCACTAACAGTTGAACTTTGAAGGCAGAGATGTTGGTGTTTTAATAGACTGGTTCAATTCCTGAATGAAACCATCTTTCTAATGTGATATGCTCCACTGAATTTCCCAAAATTCTTTGGTTACATTTATGCAAACTTGATGGTCCAGTCAGCTGAGCATTAAATATTTGCTTAAATTGTTTTGCTGTCACCAGTTGTGATTGGTCTTGACCCCAAAGAGTCTAGTCCAGGGATATTCAGTTCAGTCCCATGAAGGGCACAATCCTGTAGGTTTTCCATGTTTCCCTGCTTCAACACACTTGACTTAAATTAATGATTCATTGTGAAAACGTCCTAGCTTGTTGGATCCATTAATTTGAGTGAGTTGGATTGGAGCAGGAAAACTTTAAAAACCAGCACGACTGCAGCCTCTGTAGAAATGAATTGCGTAGTCCAGATCTAGTCCGTCTGGATTCATCCAACTTTGGTTGTGTCTTGCTTTTGTTGGAGCCTGTTCCAAATGCATCCTTCCTTTTAAGGAAATACTTTTTTCCACTATACTACAGGGATAAGCAGTTTTGAGTGCAACACTAGTAACTGATTTAAGATTCTTGGAGATTAATGCCTTGATTTTGACAGTGTGCTTATAAACAACAACATGCTCCATCCAGACAGTACACATCAGAAATTAATCTGACATGTTTAAATCTCAGAAGACTTGCAAAAGTTATGTTTCCATGGAAGTTAAAATAATGGACATAAATGTTAGTCATGCTCGCATGATTTTTTAACACCGTTTCCTTGTGATAGGGGGATAATTTTCTTATCTCGAGAAAACAAAGTTTGTTTTCTTTCCCTCTTTTCTACATGACTGCTTCACATTATTCTCCAACCCCACCAAAGCACAGACAAGAGTATTCCCTTGTTTACTTGTTTTATGTGGCTCAGTTTTGCAATATGATGAATGCAATGTAAAAGCCAATCTAAAAGGAAACAGTTAGCACCAGATTTTTATGCCATTGACTTCCAATTGCATTCTCTTGCTGTTTCAAGACAAGATTAATCGAGGCTGTTTTATAATTACACACGAACACTTTACAGGTATGCAGCAGAAACCGTGATGTGATCTCCTGCCTTGGACCATTCAGATTTTTAAACTTTTAAACTCTTTGCTGTGATATTGAAATATTGGTCTGTAGAAACTGCTGCACAACCATCATTCCTCTGTTACTACTCTACTGCAATAATAACTAAATAGGATATCTAAAAAAAATAGCAGGATTAAAAATAGGATAAAAGACACCAAGTAAATCCCTCTAAGACATATGAGGGAAAAGCTACCTGGCTGGTTTCTTAAACCAGAGACTAAACTTTAAGGCAGTGATGAAAAGTTAACAGTGGCTAAAAAAAAACTCAGGAAGCCATTAAATACTTGACAGGTGGAATTCCTTGTTTTAAGTGAAACCTTTACTTGCCTTTGGCTGCCAACAGACTTTTAGTGTGAAGGGAACAAGCAGAATAGCTAGGAAGATTTTTTCCACTTTCGATCCAGGACTTAATTCACGAGACCCTCGACCCACGTATTAAATGA
>JBAMHW010000003.1:29820010-29853548 GCA_037177495.1 Rhadinocentrus ornatus
TGTGAACCCCCCCCCCCCAAATAACTACTCCCATTTTTTCCACTTTTACTTTCAGACTTAATTTAAAACACCATTGAACCATGTGTTAAATGAATTATATAAACATAAGAATGTATAGGTTTTTTTTGTCTAACAAATGCTTGCATGTATTTTTCCGTGGTTGGCTGCACTTATAGTGGAGTGGAGGTCGTGCAGTCAACAGAAATGGATGATAAATGTGTGTCCAGGTGTGGCGTGATGCACAGAGATAGATGGTTTAAAGTCTTGCGAGCCTGTGTGCTTTTTAAACCCTCCAAGTATTGCAACAATAAAAACTATAACAGGTGAAAACCGTCGGCCTTTTCATTGGCACCTCCGTTTTATGCCGACCCTCAGAAACACGAAAATATCTGAGTATCAGTTCACGTTAAATCCAAGCCAAATCTCCATGTTTTGATCTGACCTGATCTGAATTTTAAACGAACTATGCAAAGCTTGAATGAAACCTTTGTTTCTTAGCTGTAACACTGAGGATTAAAGAGTATCTTATTTTCAGTCAAATGACAAATAGCTGCGCATATGGAAAATTCAATCACACACTGGCTTTCATTCACACTTTAACCACAGTGATTGATTAATGCAGTTTTTTTCTGTATTAATGAGTCAGTCTCTATAATTTTAAGCATGGTGCATGGCTACTAAGTACACAGAAGGATAGCCTTCCAAACCACACCTTAGACTTTGTAAAGTGTCCACACCTAGTTTACACATACTGCAGCCGTACAAAAGGTTAGAAACTAGGTTTTACTATGAGACCTAATTTAAATTGAGATACAATCTTAAATTCTCTAATAGGATTCTACACTGAATAATTTTGAGTTCTGGCACCTTCATTCAGCTGTAACTATTATTTTATCATTAAATTGTTATTATTGTTATCAAACTTGCCTCTTAAATGTCATTATTGATAAGTTTTCAAAGCAGGAAATAAACAACTTTTGAAGCATGTATGAGGAAGACAGAGTGGGTGGAGAAGTAATATGGGAGCAAAGACTGAGAGTTTAGAATTTTAGGTGAGAGTGGAACTCCCTTCAACGCCCTTCCTCCTTTTTAAAGCAGGTCTCTTGAGAACATATTAGAAGTAGAGCTCAAACTAAGTACTCACTCCACGTTCAAGCACAAGAAGAAACAGGACTTGCTGCATCTCTCAGATTGTTCCTTCAATCGGTCATGAATTGTTACTTGAATTACTCTTCATTAAAAACATTTCTGTAAAAAATTGCAATAAATATTGCATTTTCTTATATCATTTACTAAATATATTTTTGATTTTTGATGAGAAATGTCTTGCTGTTTGTGAGTGTTACATCTAGGCAAATTAGTTATCTTATAATAGCACCAATCTATTGCTTCACTTTACTATGAAACTATGCAGATTAACTAGTGGATTCAGCATTGTTTTTCACAGAATGGACTAAAACTTTTTGCCACATCCACTAATAAACTTATGTGTATTTTGAATTATTGCTCAGGATTTATTAACCTTGGCAAAGCCTAACATCACCCTTTTAGTCATCTGGTTAAATAAACTTAGGAGATTAAGTGTGTTTAGCTTTTCCACATGATTCTGGCTTCACCAGGCTTGAGGTGCTAAATTATGACAGCCCTGACTGATAACATTTCTAACAAGCACAGACAAAGTCAGTGTTTGTTCATTCTTTGCTTTCGTACCGGTGACAAGGTATTCTCTAAAAAAAACTACCTTTGCTGCTCTGCTAAAATAAATGTGTGTTTATCAATCTTCTCAATCATACAGCTGTTTGGACCTGGTGATGGGACCTCACCTAGCTTCCATTAGCATGACACGTCCTCCAAGTATTCAAATTGAGTGGCACTGTCGTAATATGGCACAGCTTGAGAAAAAATAGTGAGATACACACAAATATCTGAAACCTTTTGCAACAACCTGTTGATAGATTTTCTTTTGAGTCAAGAAATAAACTGCTTATCTTTTAACTTAAGGAACAAAACAAAAGTATATTTTCTCCAAATAACAGTTGGAGTTGACCTCAAGAGTAAAGTTTCACACCTTGGTAAAAATTAAAGGCAAGTGCGTGTGAAAAGTTGGGGAAGAATGAAAACGTGTGCAGGCCTCACCTCCACAAACAAGTGTAGTGCGGACAAACGAGATTGGTAAAGAATGAAGGATTCAGCCTCTTGAACTGCTTCAACTATGATAAGAAACACTAAATTTCTAATGGTCATCACAGAGGAAAAAAAAAAAAAGACATGATGCTGTAAGCCTGAAAAGCCCGAAGCATACTGTTTTGTGTAGTAACTTCTTGCCAGCATTGGCAACCTTATTAAAAGTTCTCTGCAACAACATTTTGATGAGATAACTCTGCCTGAGGCACTTGGCTGGATAACCTTCAATAATGCTTGCAGTTAAGTTGCATTAAGATTTTGCAAGAGAGTGCAGAAGTTAGTCTAATTGTCTTGAGGAAAGCACAATATATGTACTGCATGCTTAAAATATATTTGTTCAATGCAAATCCTGTGAATTTCAAAAATTTTGGGAGTGAAAGTGTTTTTTGTACTTTTGCTACTTTGTACTTTAGCTGATTCCTAATCTTTTTATCTCTTGATCGACAATAGCACAAGCAGCTTAGCTTAGTCCGTTAAGTGGTATTTTGTCAATGACATCTGTATTGGACTAATACAGCGCTATAGAGTTTGAATGAAATCATCCAACTGGGAATAAACAGATTCAGTCCTGGAGAGCTGAGGAGACATATAAATGAGCCATGATGTGTAAAGAAAATTGCCCTGAGACTTGAAAATGCAACCATGTAAAGTTTCAAAAGTCATCTTGATAAGTCAGCCCATGTTTTGCAGCTAGAATTGAATGTTTCCTGTCAGGCACATAACTGATGCATGGCCTCATCAATAAGCTGAAGATTTTACAGAAGTGTTTTCCTAGTGCATCTTGAAATTAGGTTATATACCTTTATTTTAAATGTGCATATTTATCTTTTTTATATCAATAACGTATGAGTTTCTGTTTTTATGATTTTTAATGTAAATTTAATTTATATCTTAACCTAGAATTAGAGTATAATTATGTCAAACTTGTAAAATAAACTTAATAACATTCAAAGATCCTGTTTCTCATGGTTGTCCTTTAACTTTTACTCTTCTCTTTTCTCCCTGCTGCAGGGCGTGCACAGCTTACCTAACCCCTCCCTACCTGTTTAACAGGAATCACCACTTTTGTCTTTCAGGCTTGCCATCTGAGGTGGAGACTTAGCTGTAAAAGTGACATGACAGGTTAAGGTGGCTCAGGATCCTCCCCCTTGGTCCAGGACAATAAAAGCAGACAGAGTCAGGAGTCACACACTCAGAGGGACTCGGCTCTCCTTTTGAAGACTGCACAGCTTCAGCTTTCTTTTGCTCAGTCAGCGGACAATCTTTACTTCTGCAACAATGAGGAGGGCAACATCAGTCATAAGTACTAGCAGCACCAGAAGGTCCAATGCTACTCCAACCAGCTCTGTCTCCAGAACCAGCTATGGCTTTGGCAGTGCACCCAGCTATGCTGGTGGTATGGGTATGAGTATGGGTATGGGTTCAGGAAGGTCAAGTGGTTTTAGTTTGTCTTCTAGCCAAGGAATGGGTAACTTCGCACCACTACCAATCACAACTGTGCAAGTCAACCAGAGCCTGTTGGCCCCCCTCAACCTGGAGATTGACCCCAGCATCCAGGCCGTCCGCACCCAGGAGAAGGAACAGATCAAGTCCCTCAACAACCGCTTCGCCTCCTTCATCGACAAGGTTAGTTCATGTAAACTCTGTCTAATTATCATACAACTATATGCAACTGCAGCTACATTTATTTGATTTTTGCATTTAGATATTTAACTAAACTGCTAAACAAGGATGTGATTTTGGTACATTCACCAATGAGTTCAATATTACAGATTTGATCAAACACATCTAAATATACCTATTGAGTGCCTCTCTGTCTACTAACTAAACATGGGTGGTGACTATATTGCATTTACTTGCCCATTTCTCCTTTGGTACACTGGCAGGTGGAACAGGGACATATCTGTACTGTACCCACAGAGTCCAAAGTATCATTTGCACATTGCACCTATCACCTGGTTGTTAGGGCAACATGAATGTTAATCACAGAGCTGTAAATCGTGTTTTGTTTCAATGTAAAACCACCAAGTCTGCATTATTGCAATCAATTGTATGATAGTCTCTTCCTCCTCAACTGTTTCAATTCTAAAAGAAAACTCTAAAGAACAGAAAAGACTCTGTTAATCTCACATTACTGCACCTTTTTGTTTTCTGTGGTTTACCTACCACACCTAGTTTTTTTTTTATAGCTTGGTAAATAGTGTGGCTTTCATAGCTTTACAGAGCTCCCAGGCTAAGTCATAGCTGAGCAAAAGAAACAATAGCTGAAACTTTTATGGCCACTGGCACATGTTGGTGGTATGTGGATCAAGTATTCTGTATGCCAAATCAAAAATATGTATACTAACATCAAAAGAAAAAAACAAAACAGAAAACAACTAAACCTTTCAGAAAATACACCTGCTTGAATGGTTTGTCCTCAAAAAATAGCTTCATAATTTTGAATTGTAGCAACGGTGGGGCAATTTGGATTGATATGCAAACAATAATTTTCTCATTCAGCTACTGTGAGACCTCTTAAAATCTGATAGCAAACACCGCACAGCCTAAAGATGTTTTTTTAAAGCAAAGGTGCTTCAACAATTTTACTTTTTAGCATTTCTAATGAGATTTTTAAAAATTTATTAGTCTTAATACGACTCAATGAAGAATTTTGTTTGGTACTGTAACCTTACTTCTTTTTCCCCACACAGGTCCGTTTCCTGGAGCAGCAGAATAAGATGCTGGAGACCAAATGGAAGCTCCTGCAGGAACAGACCACCACTCGCTCTAACATCGATGGCATGTTTGAGGCATACATTGCCAACCTGCGCAGACAGCTTGATGGGCTTGGCAACGAAAAGATCAAGCTGGATGGAGAGCTGAAGAATATGCAGGGCATGGTCGAGGACTTCAAGAGGAAGTCAGTGCTTATTTGACACAATCAGTAGTCACATGCACTTCTTTAATGATGTAGGCTTCTAAGTGATAATGTGGTCATGTATTGCTTTGTCCGCCAACAGGTATGAGGACGAAATCAACAAGCGTGCAGGTGCTGAGAATGAGTTTGTACTCTTGAAGAAGGTGAGAAAATCTGAACATGGTGGATTTAAAAAAAACACATTTTTGGGACTTTATATGGAAAACTCTAACACTTCTTGTTTCTACATAATCTTATTTCCAGGATGTTGATGCTGCTTACATGAACAAAGTGGAGCTGGAGGCTAAAGTTGATGCTCTTCAGGATGAAATCAACTTCCTCAGGGCTGTCTATGAGGCTGTACGTACAGTTGCACTTGTCTAATGCTTCATGCTTGAGGCCAAAGTAACTCTGAGTTAAGATAGTATTCCAAGTCTAAAAATCTATTAAGGAGGATAAATAACTCATTCTTTTACATGAACTATCTGTTATGTAGGAGCTTCGTGAACTGCAGTCCCAGATCAAAGACACCTCTGTCATTGTGGAGATGGACAACAGCCGTAACCTTGACATGGATGCTATTGTGGCTGAGGTGCGTGCTCAGTATGAGGACATTGCCAACCGCAGCAAGGCTGAAGCTGAGACCTGGTACACACAGAAGGTGAGTAAAGCCTCTTCCCATTTGCAACTTCATGCATGGATTTTGTAAGCATTCCCATCCTCTTGTCTGGAATATGTTCTTAGTACAACCTCTGTTTTCCTAACAGTATGAGGAGATGAAGAGCTCTGCTGGACAGTATGGTGAAGACCTGCGCTCAACAAAGACTGAGATTGCTGACCTGAACCGCATGATTTCCCGTCTTCAGAATGAGATTGAAGCCATCAAGGGACAGGTATAGTTTAAGAGTCTCTCAGGATCAAAGATCAAAGCATTTTGAAAAGTTTTTAATTAAATTATTTGTGGCATCATTTCCTGCAGAGGGCCAACCTTGAGTCTCAGATCGCAGAAGCTGAGGAGCGTGGTGAGCTGGCAGTGAAGGATGCCAAACTTCGCATCAGGGACCTGGAGGATGCTCTGCAGAGAGCCAAGCAGGACATGGCCCGCCAAGTGCGTGAATACCAGGAGCTGATGAACGTCAAGCTTGCCCTGGACATTGAAATCGCCACCTACAGAAAACTGCTGGAGGGAGAGGAGAGCAGGTGAGACCAACTTAAATGTTTCAGGTTTCATTTCAGGTTTGCAGAATAAGCTTAATCTCTACATGAAGCGGTTACTAACTGTTTCTCCACATTCAGACTGGCCAGCGGAGGATCCAGTGCCACCATCCATGTGCAGCAGAGCTCAGGAGGTGGTGGTAAGTTTCTGATTATGTAACACTGGTATAGTACATGATCTGTGAACCAACAGGATGACACAAAGAGGATGATCATGTGAAAACACTCCCCTTGTATTTTCTCCTTCAGGAATGTCCAGCTCCAGCAGTGGATACGGTTATGGAGGTGGCTACGGTTTTGGTGGTGGCACAATCACCAAGTCCACAGTCTCAACAACCAACTCCAGGAGAATCTATTAAAGCTTGTTCAAAGGAGAGCCGTCCCTCTTTCCCTTCAGAAACTCTTCAATTTAATTTAGTCTAAATCTGTACCCTCTCATGGTGCTATGCAATACTGTCAAACATGTTGAACAAGATTGCTGAACATCCCAAAAATCAGAGATTCTTTACCTTCTGTTCAACTCCAAACCATCTAAAATTAGTTTCTGAAGGTTAAGGTCAGTTAGCATGGCTGTTTTCTTATCTTTCTGCACTGACATCCAACAAATAAGGAAAAAGAAAATCAAGGTTCATGTGGAGTGTTACAAATAAGCAAGGAAAGTATTTGAGGATCGGTCAGCATTTTGCACTGTAGTCAGCTCTAAAAGATCCTGAAGCTCAAGTGTTGTCAATTTCTACATTTGAGTGTTGGTCTAATAAAGAGGAGCATGTCACTTACTAAATCTGATCACTGGATAATTACAAGTATGAGAAATTGTGTGAATTTACATGTTTACAGTTAAACATTGAGCCAATTGGTTACTGGCTCACTTGATTGTTTTTTTTATTTTGTTTCGTCTGCTTTCCTGCTTAGTTGTGCCTCCCACTGCCTTAAAGTCAAAACTATGCTGAAACCAGATTTATTTTATCAATGTCTTCTCAGCAATGACTGATGAATGTTGCAGCAAATTGTTTGAAATAAATCTGAGACACAAGTGTTTGCCACTGTCTTTCCTTGTAGTTGAGGTAAATGAAAGAAAACTTAAAGAGAACAACCACATCCTAATTTCTGCAAAGGAAAGGGAGATTTCATTTACTGAGGTCTCACATGGGGGCAGTGCTGTGCCAAGATGGCTACTTCTTCATTTTGCTGTCACGCAGACAGTCAACTCTAACATTCTTTGTTATTGTTAAAGTCAGGATTTATTATATTACAACTGAGAGAAGACACAAAAGTAACCTCACTAATTAATCCAATAAACTATAATATTGACAGCTCATATATTGGAGAACAAATATATTTTATAGCATTATCCATGCCCTTCTGTCAAAGCAGTCACAGCATCTTAAGCACAGCTTGACCACCTTTAAACTCCTCCTCCATTCATCAACCAACTATGTGGGCTCCCTTGCAGATTACGTTACAGTAAAAAAAAAGAAAAAAAAGAGCAGCGCACCAATCTACTACAGAAATATGTAGAGATGGATGCCCTTGTAGATTTGGGACTGAGCCAGAATACTTCATAAATAAATAGTAGCTTACAGAAAAGCACCTTTGCTGCACACACAAACACAAGTGTGCCTCCTGCACTCAAATCTGTATTGGCAGGTTTACAAGAACATAATTTGCTCAACTTCACCTCTGGCTCAGAGTGCTGGCACTGATCGTGCATTTAATCATCACATTTGAGCCCAGAGACATAAAAGTTGGATTATTTCACGCCAGCTACCAAATGCTTAAACTGTAACCATCAAGGCTTCTGTTGAACAGGTTACAACACCTCAAGAACAATTAGAGATGATGCAGCTTTTCCCCTCAAGGTAGAAGGAAATCCCTCTTCCTGTAGTAATCAATCTTATAGTTGTCCTGCAGACAAATATTCTGTTGTCATTGAGAGTCATATAGCCTACTTCTTTATTCAGCTGTTTTTAATTTTTTAATTTTTCAATTATACGCAATGTTTCCAGCTGTGCAGCAGTGTAATTACCACCAAATGTGAATATGGACAATTAAGATACAGAATAAGGGAAGTAATGAGCAGGTGTCTACAGCTGAGTACAGTTACATCTGTAGCATTGGCTAGCACAACAGGGGCTTAAAGAATAAAGCACTGCTCACTGCATTCTTCCATGGGAAAGTGTACTCTATGAGCAGTTTGTTCTTGAAGGGGATTACTGTTCTTATTGTCCTGCAGATAACTAATTCACTGTGTCAGCAGTCTCAGACACAAAGCAGGTAATGTACCCTCACTGAACAGAGCTACAACCTTACAGGTGAGTACAAATGAATGAGTCGAACAGCCCACATTATTAAACAGGTTTTCCTGAAAGTCAGAATACAACAGCAGCAAACTCAGAACACCATGGTTTGCACTCACCTGCATTATGTGTTTTACGTTAGGGAAGCCTCTTGAGGACAAATAAAAGTGTAAAACACTGTTAGTCCAAACAATGGATGGATTGATGGATGAGGGAGTGTTGACAATGTATGAAGGATGGGAAGGAACAGCGAGAAAGGTTGTAAGGTGGAATGGGTTAGGGATTAGGATGGATAAATGGATGAGGGAGGGGAGAATGGATGGAGAGGGGAGACATGAAAGAATGAGGAAGTGTAGGTTGGATAAGGGTGGGAAAGATGGACAGTTAGTAGTGAAGGGTGGATGAATAGATGATTAAGGGAAGAATGGATGAACAGATGTGGGAGGATGGATGGATGAGAGAGTAAATAATGGATAGGAGTGGGAAAGATGGATGAATGAACAGCTGAGAGAGGAAGAAAGAGTTGAAGGGATGACAGTGGGAAAGATGGTGGATGGAAGGGGAGGAAAGATGAATAGATGAGGGAGAAAGAAAAAGGATTGAGTGATGAACGAATGAGGAAGGTTGAGGATGAAAGGATGAGAGATGGGAGAAAGAATGAATGAATGTGGGATGGTAACAATAGAGGAATGGAGTAACGGATGGATTATTGAGAGGGGTAGAATAAATGGATGAGGGAAGTAGAATGAGGACAGGGACAGGGACCGCTCGAGATGAATACTACTGAGAAACTGGTGTACAAAGGCTCACCAGGTGATTGGAGGCGTGGCCTTGCTCCCAAACTTAGGTTAACTATAATATATATTAAAACAATATTAAAAATAATACATAAAAATATATAAAGTGGTTCACAAAAACGGTATCTCCATGCACTAAAGCTGTACAGAGCACAACACCGATTTAAAGATAATTTTTGTTCGGTAAACATGTATTTTAATTTCACATAAAAGTAATAAAGAATTAAACAAACATGAATACTTTCACCACTGAAATGCATGCAACTGAATACAAACTAAATTTCCAGCATTTCCATATTTTTTGGTGCATGTGAAGCAGGTTTTACGTTTGTGAATCACTTTTTTTGTGGGCCATGTGAGTTTTGTGATTTACATCCACAGTGTTTGCATCCAAACATTACTGGAAAGGAAATGAAAGACGTCCTTTGTAGTACCTGAGGCTACAGTTTCAGGATGCTAGTAACAGAACCCTCTATTTTAATAAATTTTCAAGAGTAAGAGTTTTAAAGAGTTGACAGGATGTACTGTAAAAGAAATTTAACCCCCGCTGGCGAACATCAAAAACGCATAAAAGTGGCATGCAAAACCTCAATGCACCTTGCTGTCTCTGGAAATTGTAATTTTGTCATTATTGTAGGAAAATGTTTATGTTTCCGGGTTGATTGATTTGTTTTTTTACATTACGTGCATGTGTTTGTTCTCTTAGTTCTCTTTACTCTAAATCATGATGCCTTCGGTTATGCTGCTCCACTGTTATTTTAAAATTGCTTTTCGGGGGCTAACAAAGTTTGTTGAACTGAACTAAATTGAATTGGTGCTGTAGAAACTCCAGTTCAATTCACAAGAGCACTGTAGCAGTAAGCTAGAGGAGGGTTGTCAGGGTTGAGTCGTGGGCTGATGAAGAGGCAGGAGGCAGACAGGTGCAGAAATGAAGGTTTTAATAAACCAAAACTAAACTACACAGACTAAACTAAATGAGACACGAAAACAACAATGAACTGACAGAGAATAAATGAAACCGAGGAGTAAATATACAAAGAGGTGAACTGACAAGGAAAGGTGAAGCAAATTAGATAATTAAACCAGGTGTACAAACAGACAGGAAGAAGAGAGCAAAACTGAATACACAAGGGTAAAACTCAACAAAATAAAACAGGAAAACAGAACTAATTGTGACAGGACTACAAAACCTTGAACCAGGATGAGTTCTTTAGCTTCTTTAGCACAATTCAGTTGACCTGTCAATTACCAACATGGTCTCATCATCTTAGCAGAAAAAGTTCAGTTCTGCAACCTGAAACTGACCCTCTAAACCCCACCATCTCCAGTATGTCAGTAAAGTGTTTGATGTAACAAGAAAAATGTCTGAAAAGTTGCAAAACTAAATATTTATACATTAGAAGACATCCTAGCCAGCAACCTAGCCAGCTAACATTAGTAAGGGCATAAATTTTTAAAATGTTCCAGTTTGGCAACGACAGCGTTTTTATTTGTCCTGGATCCAAGGCAGTAAAAGTGGAAGATTTTCTAAGATCTGTCTCCATGTTGGGATTTTTTAGGAATGCCAGAAAGTGTTATATTATCACCAATGCTTCGAGTGTGAATGTACAGTACTGTCCTTTTCATCATGTTGTTTTCTTTTGTGCGTGAGTTTATTATTTTCACTGAGGGTATTTTAAAGAGATTTGTTGGATTGTTCCAGCTTTCTGATGTATTGGTGTAAATTCCAAACTTGATGTGAATTTTTTCATTTCATTGTCCAGGTTATCGTTTATGGAAGTTTAAATTCTGACCTTTTCTGTCATCTGTTGATCACTGGTGTTGTTAGAAGAAGCTTTCTTTTGTCTGTGTTCGGTGTATCCGACTGAGTTGTGATAGAGGTATCTAATTTGCATTTCTGGAGATCGCAGTGGATGTACATATGCTTCTAGGTTGGAAAAATAATCCAGTGTGTGACAGGTATGATGCAGTGATGTGGCTACTTACCTTCAACATTGCAAAGTATTTATTTATTGAGAGATGGAGAAAGTTCTGTGCTTTGTTTTCAGTGACAGACCGCTGCCATGAGTAATCTTGCAGTCTCCACCGCCTCACTGTTTCAGTTCTTGCTCATCAACACTCATTGTGCAATTTTTGCTATAATGCCCATTTCACTTCTAACCTATATATTTAGAATTTAGCCCCACCCTGCCATGTATTATTTATCAAATGCCAGATTTACGCCAAACACCCTTGGAGTCCTTTGGTCCTTGCCAGATCCTTATTACTGTCTCCGGTTGTGACCCCTTGTCTTCACCGAGTTTTGGCTCTTTGTCTTTTCTATATTTTTTTCTTTAACTGTTTATTAATCCTGCCTATAGCATCATTTGTTCTTTTATTAAATAAATAATCTTTTCCTGCACCCATCTGCCTTCCTCCACATTGTCTCTGTGACATATATACTTAACTCATAATCCCAGAATGGTAATTTGAAGGTCAGTAACTTTATTTTTCAGTTTGAAAAAATCTAAAATACTAACATTCTGGAAAAACTGGTTAATTTGGCACAAACAAAACGGGTTTACGCAAATGTTCATTTGGGTAAAACTTTCTGTAAATGTGCTTTTCACTGAATCACATCACATCTACGATGTTTTTTCTTTCAAGCTTATGCAACTCTTATTACTTAACAACTGAATGTAAAGACACAAAATGATTCACACGTTTTAAAGAACATGTGTCAGCTTTTCTCTTCTAATGGTTTAGGTCATCAGACAACACTTGTGACCATGTGATATCAGTCATAGTAGAACAAAGTTCATCAGGCTGATTCATTTAAAGAAAATGACCTTTGCCTTCTTTGCTCTTACTATGTGTGAAAACGCCCATTAACGAGCCACTTATTCAGGAGCACTTCTTCACGGCACTGGAAGAAATTCTCAGGAGTGATTGACCTTACCCTTAACCTGAGATGAGCACCGCGATCAATAAACATTACACTCTACACAAACCCCAACACCTTAATCAATACTGGTGAATATCAGCAGCCACAATTGGAAGTGCTGCATCTGCGGCCAAATCACTTGTTTCGTTGTCTGGTGGTAATGGGTGACTGTGTATGTGTTTGTTTTCCTCATGTTGTGAAGACAGTCACATTTTGGAGACTTCGCTCCTTTTTGAGGACTACGATTAAAAACCTTATGATGTCAATCATTACATTTTTATTCGTTGTGGACAGCTGATGGATTCAGGATTAGATTTTGGTCGATGCCTTCTACTAATTTAGCTTCCCTCATTGATTTTTTTTCTTTGTATGAGGCAAAAAACATGCTCCAACCCAGACTCACAAGAAAATGTTAAATGCTATTTTTTTCCCAACAATAATAATATATTTTTAATTCTTAACTGCGAGCATTAGTAAGTGGAACTGAAGTAAAACAACAAAGAGCAAAAATAGAAAAAGCAAACTCAATACAGAGAAGATTGTAAGGGATGGTATTAAAGAAGCACTACAGAACTTCTGCAGTTTCTCTCAGGGCCACGCCCCTTATTGACAGCTTCCATCTTGCCTGCACTGTGAGCTCTCACCAGTCAGTAAAAGACTAATCTTGATTCTTTCTCTCTTTTTCCTGTCTTTCTCAGATAATGTCTTCTTTGCTGAATCAGCCACAGTGCGTGTTCAAAAGGGCCGGTGTGTTTATATCTGCTTGCTACCATGTGACGTGGTCCCTAAAGCAATATTCTGCTGCAACATCACACAGCGAAGAAAAAGTGTGATTTCTTAGCCTCAGGACGCTGTCAGGAACGCACGACTTTTAAGGTCGGAATGATATGTTGTGCATCTTTAAGATCAAGGACTCACTCTCCCCCATCACTCCAACCAATTCACAATGTGCTGACATTGCTACTGTGAATATCGTCGGTAATGTGACTGGAGCTGCCTTTGCAGAAAAGAACTGTGGAAGCAAAACATTGGTAATGAATCGTTTATCGGCCTTTATTAACCAACTTATTGATCTCGTGCCTATATGTCACAAGATCTTGTTGCCTGCTGAAACGCTACAGGAAACTACAGGTACCAAAATTCTTCACCACTGCCTATAAATTCTGCATATGCATGTCAAGCGTTCTGTTTACGCTGTTGTCAACTTAATTAAATTTTGTCCTGTTCTAGTTGGCTGACGCAACCTAGTAACAAAAAAAGAAAGCAGAAAAACAAGCAACAAAAACCCTGTGAATGCAGCTAATGTGGACTTTGTCAATGGTGTCCTCCAAGTTCAAGTTCAGGTGACAACATGTGAGACAACCAAATTCTTTAAAGGTGGTTTCATGATTTCTAAATATTTATTTGCTCTTCGAAACTTTAACATATAGTCATATAATGGCTCTTAAATAGGACATCCAGAGTGGTATAAAAGCAAAATGTCTTTGTGTAGGTTGTGTTTTATTTGCTTAGTCCTGCTCGTACACCTCCATAATGACCTTCACAAATAATGTCTGAATTAGTTTGTTTGCTAATTTTCAGTGACTGGACTTGACAAGTGCTAAATTGCATACTCAGAGACTAAAATTGATTTTTGAGTAATGCTTCCTATAAAGAATATTAAAGATAATTTCTTTTATTGGCATTAAAAGACAATAGAATTAATTTTCTTGTATAAACAGTGTCTCATTACTAAAACAAATAATTTGTTTCTAATAGTTTTCAACATTGCGCAGTGTAATAATGATTGACAAAGATAGCTGAACATGTCATACTTCTGTCAGAGGGGGCGGAGCTACTTTCAAAACTCAACAAGACCACAAAGGCTCATGGGATATGCACATCTGGCAAAAATTAAACCTTTTGTGATTGCTATACTATACATTTTAGTTGTGTGCTTTACTATCTGTGTTATGTTTTAATTAAACAATGTTGAAAAGTTCTGCCCTGTTTAAATTTTAAAATTGGTACCTTGAGTAAGCTAGACAGTACAGGAAAAGAAGCTCACCACCACAACCTAAAATGGTGATGGTCAATGACATAAACTATTGCTACCTTCTCAGGGCTGGAGAATGTAATTTTGAAAACTTTCTGTTGCAAGAAATGTGAGAATTATGGCCCTTTGAAGGGAGCCGGATCTTGAGAAGCGGGATCTTGAGGAGCCGTTCCTTTCAAAGAGCCATTCAAAAGACTGGCATGTTCTTACAATATCTTACAAAATTTCACAATATATAAGAATGACAAACAATCAAAATATGTAACTATATAAGATCTACTATACAACATTAAAAATAGAAAAAATACAGATTAAAAAAAGGATAAACCTGAGCACAGTCCAAATTTTGGTAAATGTTTTGGATAGAACTCATATTATTTGTTTCCGAACAATACTCTCTGCCCATGAATGAAGGGTGTTGGACATCGGACTTCTATGATATTACAAATGTGATGAAGGCAGTGTGGAAAATTTGGAAAAAGAATGGCTCACAATTGAACGGCTCACAGGTGTGACTCAGTTCCCATTGTTCATTTAAAAGAGCCGTTCAAAAGAATTGATTCGCTAATGAACTAATGTAAAGATGCCTCTTATCATAGCTTTGCTAGCTTAGTGATAGCAAGGGAACCTGACCGAGCAGGAGCTTACAGAATTCAGCCATTTATGTTTGAACCAGACTCCGAGCCTGAGAGTGAAGATACCGAGATGGTGGAAGAAGCATGTTTACAACTAAATGTTTACAAAAATTTACGTGACAGAGCACTTCACCCCACTTATAAAAAAGAAAGCACGGGGCTCATTTGTACATTGCAGATGGGTGGTTAAACTTTTAGGCTCGTCCCTTAGCATTAGCGTTAGCATTAGCTGTGTCAGACGCAAAGCATGACTTTATATCATTTAATCATTCCTTGCCTAAAGCATGACTTAAGGCATGGAAGAGAGGCTGCCTTATTCCTGTGATGACGAAATCCCAGGAGCAAAATAAAATCATGTGTTTGCGAGAGTTAACCCTTGTTGCCGATTCTGCTGTGAACAAATGGCCCAGACGGAAAAACTCAACCATCTTCAAAAGAAAGGCTTTCAGGGAAGTTAACACTTTGGTCCAACACCAATACACATGTTTTAACCTGAAAAAGTGTAATTTCAGGATGATGACTCCTTTAACTAACTTTTAGATTAATCAGACATTAATTTAGAACAAAGTGAAGTCTTTTAAGTTGACTTTCATAGAAAATGAGTCAGTGTGATTAAGTCTTTATTTGAAAGAACTAAGCAATTTCTGTAAATCTGATTTTAGAGAGTTAGTTAAAACAACTAAGAGAATTACTTTAAGGTACAGTGTGTAGGGTTTTTTTGTACTTTCTTAGCAAAAATTAATAATTGCTTTTATAAATACACATTTAACCAGTCTAATCACGGTCCCATCCAAAGGAAAGCATTCTCGTAGCTTAGAATTAGATCTTTATAAATTCATAGGAGGCGTGCACCCAACTGGAGGCCGCCATGTTGCATCGCCATCTTTGAGTACAGAAGCCGAAAGGGGACAAACTTGTTAGCCTTGTGCGTTTTACCTGCGAGTCCCTGCTGTTTCGGGGTGAGGAGGAGGGGGAGGGCGCAAGAGTGGTGTAAACAAGCCAACACGAGTGTGGATGATTCAGCTTGCCAGCTTACATTGAAAAGGAGGATCATCTATACTCTGCCCGGGAGATGGAGGAAAATAGCCAAGAAAAGAAAAAGAAATACTAACTGGGAGAAAATAAGAGTGTACATCAGTGGAGCATTTACCAGGTGGAGGCAGCGAATGAGGAGAGGGACTTCAAAGCTAACACGGAAGTTGTAGCTTTCTGCACCACAGACTGTTCAGGAGTTGGCGGATACTTTAGTCCAGATCTGGGAGGAGATTCCTCAGCAGACCATCCGTCACCTCATCAGGAGCATGCCCAGGCATTGCAGGGAGGTCATACAGGGATGTGGAGGCCACACACACTACTGAGCCTAATTTTGACTTGTTTTAAGGACATTACATCAAAGTTGGATCAGCCTGTAGTGTGTTTTTTCACTTTAATTTTGAGTGTGACTCCAAATCCAGACATCAATGGGTTAATAAATTTGATTTTCATTGATAATTTTTGTGTGATTTTGTTTTCAGCACATTCAACTATGTAAAGAACAAAGTGTTTAATAAGAATAGTTCATTCAGATCAAGGATGTGTTATTTTAGTGTTCCCTTTATTTTTTTGAGCAGTGTATATTTCACAGATGTTAAAGATAAGTTTTAACATGCAAATTAAATAAAGCTCTAACATCAAATAGTTAAAGAAAAAATATTACTTTAACAAAGATGGACTTCACAGAACATTGCTTTTGAGTTTCATTTACAGATGTTGGAGCACAGGTGTGATATTTCATTATCTATTGGCAAAACAAAATGAGTTACGCATGTAATGCCACAGTACATTAACCCACACAGGCCACAGCAGACCAGAGATGGGCTGCCTTTGTTTTAACTCTGCACCTCCCAGCTGATGTGTTGTAGCTTTTTACTGGTGACTCCAGCACTGAAATAGGATTATATTGATTATTCTGTCAGTTGCCTATTGCTGCTTTTGCCTCAGTAAAAAGACACCCTTTGTTAAAATATTTTTCCGAGTTTGGTTGGCTTGAATTCATCTGCATTTTCGAAAAGATGTGTCTTTCCAATGGGTCATTTGTGCATTTCTTTACTTTCTTGACATCTACATCACAAGCCTTTTCTGATCTGATTTCATGCCATCTGCGACTCTTCCCCTTTTAGTTATTGATGCTCACATCACAACATCCAATGAGGCATATATGAGTGTTTGCTTATGTGTCCTGCAGCAATATTTCTCTTATCCACTTGCACTGGCTCTCTCCTCGGTGGCAAGGTGCTGTATTTGAATGATGTTGCTGAGAGGTGGGACAAACTGCGAAGTGGAGACAGATTACCTTTTCCAGGGCGCCTACACCAACCTATTCAGCCAGAGGGAAATGATAGATGCCCACACTAATTTTAAACTCTGTGAACTAAATTCCTGCTTCCAGAGGCCCTGGTAGATAACTAGGGCACAACTGGAGGGTCGAGATAAGACCTGTACTCACCTGTGTCACTACACCTTTGCTGGCCTTTCAACATCTGTGCACTGAGAATTGTTGAGAAAATTAAAGCAATTCGTGAAATAGATTTGTGGTTAATTCATCTTAAGATTATGATTGGTTAAAGTGCAAATATACTTCATGCAAAGAAAATGTTGTCAAGATTTTCTATGGAGGGAGAAAAGTGCCATAATAAAATACGTAAAACGCCATAATAATTACATGTACTGTTAATTAACAAAAAAATTGGGAAGAAGTAGATCAATAAATTATTAAATATATATTTAATTAGTTTCAAATATAATCTCATCTTACGTAAAAACAGAATTTAAAAGCATTAAATTAATTATCTGATGATCCCCATGCTGCAGTGCATCATGAGTAATTGTATCTGTTAGCCTGACCAGTCATACCTGGTGGGCGGGGCTAATGTTGCACGCAAACAGTGCTTTGATTAATCGGAAGTCAAGGCCACTGCTGAAAGGACTTTTTTTTTTTCTTTTTTTTTTATCATGGTAAGTAATAGGTATAGCCATCAATCAATATTAATTCTGCTAATGTGCCAAAGTATTTTGTCTGGCTCTGCAGGGATCTTTCATTTGGGAATGATTTATAGTGACTTGCAGAACAGGGTAACCAATCAGATGTCACAACTGTTGATGAACCGCAGTGACTGTACAAAAAATTATCCATGATGCACTGCAAAAACATGAAATCATCAAATAGTAAAACAATCATATGTATTTAATTCATTTTAATAACTGAAAAACACATTCAATAATTTCTAATTTATGAATTAAATTATTTTGGATTTTATGAACTAATATATATAAGTAGTTAATTATATATTTATGTTTAACTTGTTTTATTACTTAATAAATGACATGTTTAAGTAGTTGTAAATGTATTGATTTAATCTGTCTTTATTCAACTTTAGTAAATTAATGACACAGTTCTGTCATTGTGTATTTCATTGTGACACTTTTCGCCCTCCATATTTTCCCAGGAGGCATCCTTGTTGGTAACATACTTTTGAAGTTGTTAAGAAACATTAGAGCAATGCAGCAAACCCCAACCTGACTGTAACTGAAAAATTCAGACAGAAAATGAATAAACAGTACTCATTAGCCATTATGTGTCCAGATTGGTTAAGGTTTCATGGTAACCATCATCCAAATGCTTTACTATAATTAGCTGGACTACCAGAAACCCTTCAATATATCCTGCAGTTACACTTTTCTTTACTGAAACTAACTAAAGTTCAGTTCAGAACAATGTTCAACATTATCCCCCCTTACCTTTAATCAAACAGAACACAGACCCTCTACAAGCCCACAGCACTCCTGTCACACCTCCACTCTGTCACCCTGCAGCTCAGGCATGGACCTTAACACAGCCTCATCTCCCTCCACATCAGAACACACTGAGACCTCCTCGGCCTCCACCTCTAGCCTGTCTGTCTCCTGCAGTCAGGTGAAGAAGTAACTGGAACAAGGCTGCAGGTCCAGATAGTGTCAGCTCCAGGGTTTTTAGACATCTGGATTATCCAGCACTATTTTACCACCAGCCTGAGTCAGAAAAGAGTTCTTGTGAACAAAGCATTATCTTCAAATTAAAACCCTACTACAACGTTTCCCTCTGGGATTAATAATGTATTTTTCATTACATTTCATTTAATTTCATTTAATGTTATATGAAATAATAAAGCAAAGACCAGAGAATCCGTTGGCACAGAGTCCCTGTGTAATACTACACTGAGCTTCTGCAGTTATCTGGATCACAAACAAACAAAAACAACTTGATTTCACACAAATAAACTTAAATGGCTCACTTGCTGCTCTGTCCATCATAACCAGGTTCATATTGCACAGCATGTCCCACAGGAGGCAACACATCTTTTTCCTTGGTGTTCATAAAAGTAGTTTTTAGACAGGACTATCACAGGACTAATAATTAAAGAAATACAAACAAATGAAAATATAAATTGCTTACTTTCATTTACTCGCATAATATTATTGATAGCACTTAATCATTTAAAATCTATAGCAGCTGTTTGCACCCTTTCATTCAGACTGTGAGAAAGTTTGAGCCTGCAAGTTTTGTGTCTGTAGCTTTAGGTTCCATCAATAATTTCGCTGATGCAAGTTTGTGTAACAAAAGTTTTAAAATGCAGTATTGATGTGATGGTCCTTAGGGCCCTGTGGAAAGTGGCTAGATTGGCTCATTATTAGACAAATCTATAAGGCTTACTGATTGTGTGTGACTGGTGTCTTTGATTTTGCAGTCTAATTGCATAAAAATCTCTATCTAGACTGTGAGTAAAAGTTGTAACAGAGAGTGCTTAGGAATTGGAGTTAGATGAAAGGATAAAAGGAGGCAATTCTGCATAGTTAACAACTCTTACCTCTGTTTTTGTTTACAAGCTATTTTATGGAGGTCACATTAAATAATAATCTGTCTCAAGGATATATTTTGGTTATTTTAATTTCAAATCATAAATTCAGGTTATATTGAAGAACTTCTCTTAATAGCAAAGCGGGATCTGCTAAATGTGCCAGCTGAACACTTCATAACCAAGCCCCAGGTGAGTACAGTCTGTCACTCCTCATTAAGACATCCCATTGATGGTGATCCTTTCAGTTTCCTCCATCTGTCTGATCATCACAACACAACCTCCCTGCTCGTCAGCCTGCCAACAGCTGACCGGATGTTTAAGGGAGGCAAATGAGCTCTGACCTCATCCAGTTATCGATGGCCAATAGTGGAGGTTATTATTGTCTCCTTGTAGCAGTAGAAGGGGAAAAGAGCTGAGCAAAA
Organism: Rhadinocentrus ornatus; assembly: GCA_037177495.1. Lineage (NCBI taxonomy): Eukaryota > Metazoa > Chordata > Actinopteri > Atheriniformes > Melanotaeniidae > Rhadinocentrus > Rhadinocentrus ornatus. The sequence continues at coordinate 29,840,292 of JBAMHW010000003.1, forward strand.
AAAGATATAAAATACCACTTCCCCCTGTTTTCACCTCATACACAACTACACCACTGACAAACACAAATCAGAAAGTTTCACTTGTCACAGTTAAAATTAAAAAACAAATTCTATTTCCAAGAAGTATGTAGTCCATCTCTCTTCTCCTCCTCCTCTTTCACTAAAAATTTAGCCTTACTGACATTTCCATAACATGTTTTTTGTGACTTTTAAGCAAAAAAAACAAAACAATAATAGCCATCAGTGCTTTGCTTAGTTGTTGCTAAGCTACATACGCAACACTCCAATGCATTCATGGTGATCAACAGATATTTAACCTGTTATTATTTGTTTTTGTGTTCCTGTCTGTTCCCTGTAGAACCTATTCTGACCTCACGCTTGGCGGGGCTGTACAGTCTATTGGCATGTAATGAAATGTGAAGCTTAATGGAGAAGGATAGCTAAGCAAAAAATTCTGGTTGATAACTGATGTGTTGTGAAATTTGATGGTTCGTGTAGGTGAACATGCATTTACGCATATAAAATAAAAAACAGTTGTACATACAGTCCTGTCAGTGATGAATTAGGATGAGGTTTCCTCCAAAGATAGAAAGAACATTGTTATTATTCACATTAGAAGGTAATTAGTTTTTTACTCTACAAAATGAAACTATACACAGATGATGATGATTTAGCTAAGAAATTATCAATGAAGTTTACATCACCAAGACATGAGATCATGTTCTAATATTCTACTTGAAGCCAACTGAGCTTTATATTGCACTGGTCTATTTTCCCTTTGGGGTATCATTTAATTAATTTCACTTTAGTTTATTTCAGCTTAATATAACAGCTAGCTTTTCTTGTCCAACATAGCCAAAGAAAACCAAAGGAAGTTATTCTTGTGATCCATGGAAGTGTGCAGAGACATGAAACACATAATACAAAACACATGTTCAACTGAAGATTAGTTTTTAAGGAGTTTGGTGACTCTTTATCTTTACGATGTTGAGGAGTAAAATTACTTAACCCTTAACAACCAACCCAAAATAATCTTTAGCTTCTGATTCTGTTATATAAAATAGAGCCAGAAAAATGCACAGTCTCTGAGACCAACTTTGTTCTGTCCTCTTTGAAAAGGTTAACTTTACAACTGAGAGCAAATATGGCAGAAGACAGCAAGATCAAAAAAGTTTGGCGTTCGTGAAGTTATGTAAGACTAATGGGATGTCAACTTCTATCAGATCAGCCCAGCTCTTGACACTGGTTCTAACTGAAAAGCTTTGCAGAAAACATTGTCACTGTGCTTTCACTGCAGCTTTTAAGATTTATTCATCCACTGTCTATAAAGAACTTGCTGGTTTTAACAATCTAAATTGAAAACTGTTGGAGGGGAAAATGATAGTTCTTGACAGGCAGGGAGGTACCAGTGGAGGAAAGGACCGTAAAGAGGCAGCGACAGGCTGAGGAGTTGGCACCTATCAGGGACAAATAATAACCTTGAGTTGTAGAAAACAGAAGAGAGAGGAAAAGAGGACAGACACACACACAGAGAGAGAGAGAGAGAGAGAGAGAGAGAGAGAGAGAGAGAGAGAGAGAACCCCTATAGTCTACACCTTGTATTTGCTATGAATCTAAATCAGTAAATTTGGTGCAATTCAAGCACCTTTTTGAGTAATTTACACCAGTAAGCCTTCACTTTAAAGTAAACTAAGCAGCTAAACTTGTTACTGAGCAACGTTCTATTAGGAAACTTCATGACATTCACTTGGATGTTACTTGACATTTGCAAGCCATTAAAACAACTTTACAGACCAAACTGGTGTTGTGTACTCTGAAATGTGAGCTTTTCCAAGCTCTAAACTTGTATGCCTTTTTTTCTGGTACAGGTTAATGACTGGCCTTGAATTGCATAATAGACATAATTCCCCAATAATAATGGCACAGTTTAAGAAATTACAAATGCTCACAGCTTCTGTTTTACCTGTTCAATTGATTAACACAAAATTCTAATTAGTCAATCAAGCATGCACCCCAATGGGGGTGAAAATGAAGTCAAGTGATTTTAAACATGGCATGGTTGTTGGTCTGAGTATTTAAAAAACTGCTGATCTACTGGGATCTTCACACACAAGCATCTCTTGGGTTTACACATAAGGGTCTGAAATATCCAGTAAGCAGCAGTTGCCTGGACCAAAATGCCTTATTTATGTCAGAGTTTAGATGAGAATGAGCAGACTGATTGGAGATAGGAAGCCAGCATTTAATCAAACAACCACTGGTTCCAACCAAAGTATGCAGAATAACATCTCTAAACAGACAACACGTCCAACCTTGAAGCAGATGGGCTACAGCAGCAAAAGACCACACAGGGTGCCTCCTGTCAGCTAAGAACAGGGAACTGAGGATTTGCACACAGACTCAGCAAAAATTAGACAGTAGAAGATTAGAAAAATGTTCAGCGCAACATTTAGAGGGGTTGGTAAGCAACATGAAAGCACGGATCCATCCTGCTGTGTAAGATTTCAGGCTGCTGGTGGTGTGGTGTAATGATGTACAACCATCATGTTAATATGGAGCAAAATCTCAGGAATGTTTTCAACACCTTGTTGATTCAACAGCATAAAGAATTGAAGCAGTGTTGAAGACAAAACAGAGTCCAACCAGATACTAGTGAGGTGTACCTGATAAAGTGACCAGTTAGTGTAAGCAGCGCCAGATCATCTAAATAAAAGCTTGTTGGTAGAATCATGTGGTTCAACCATATGATGATGTGCTGGAACAACAGCTCTGTCCACTCACTGCTCTTCCTTACAGTCGGATCAGATGGACTACAGTGAACTGTTGTGTGTTAGAGAACTGGGTGGTTTTATCTGATCAGCTTCAAATTTAGAAAATCTATTTGTTCTCCTTCAACCACAGAACATCAGTCATATAGACAGTCCCAGTCCTCCAGGAGTTCACCAGCTACTGGCCAACTTTTACAGAGGTCTCGCTTCCATGAAAGGTGCAGAATAATTGCCCTTTTTCCCAGCCTGTTCTCTGTGTGTATGAGTAATCTAGATTTGAACTATGTTGCTCTGTTGGAAAAGCAGAAATAGATGCCAAACAGCAAAATTAAACTCAGCTAAAAGACAGCAGCTGTGTGAGCTGCAGCCATTCTGGTGTAAAATAGCAAGAAGGCAGCAAACAGATGAGCAGCTTCATGTGTGGCTTTCTATTATCTAAAGGACTGGGCAGATCGAGCCAAATATCGATACTATCGAAGCCAAGGCTGGTATTGATCTTGTTAATTTCTTAACAGGTATAAAACAATCAAATAAAACGTTCAAACCTGATATGTTAAGAGCAGTTGCAGAAAATGCAAGCACAGGCTCAGTACTTTGCTTTATCTACACTTCTCATCGCAATTATCAGACACCTGGCAGCAGTGCAAGATCAAGTGGTTTGCGTGACATGCAATGACATGTATCATCCAGTTTGACAAAGCAAAGGCTGTCCGCCTCAGGGTCCAACTGAAAAGTTATTGTAGTTTTTATTTTGACTTATCAGAAGAAACCTTGCAGTGTTTGGTTTGGTCTTCTTAAATTGTTGATCATTTTAAAAGTCCTTGGAAAAATGCACGCACATTAGATTTTCCATCTTAAGTACTTATCCGTTGCTACTTCTTGCTGGCATGTATTGATAATTTAATTGATCCACCTTGTCAGTAGTCCATTCTCCTCATCTCACTTTCTACTCAATCTAACTTCACACTGATTAATGAGAGACGTGTCTGTTTCATGTGTCAATTAATTTTAATTATCCCACATGTCAATATATCAGACAACAGGAGGTAATCAAGGCAGCATCTGACAGGTTGGAGGAATTCTTGCCCAACTTCACACTCACACTCGGGTTGGATCAACCAATCGTGAATGTAGTGAGAGTTCAGTGATACGTGCCCATATGTTTGATTTCCAAAACCTTTTGCTGTGATTATACCAGAAATCCAGACTACAGACAATTCAACCCTGACAAATTTGTTTTCTCTGCACACCAGACTTATCCGATGAGCCACTGCTTTACTGGTTACCACCCCTCTGCTCATCTAGGACACGCCATACTCATCAAATACCTATTTGATTCAGAGTTCATCCCTGAGGCTTATTAATAGAAGCTTCACGAAACACCCAAAGCATACAGTGTGTCTTATAAATAACCCTAACTGAAAAAGATATCATTTTAATTGCTGGAGGATAGTTGTCCTTGATACAGTAACGGGGCTGCTCTTGAATACAAATTTGAAGTAATGCGTCACACCATCACTGATCTGCAGCTGGGATTTCTTAAAGCTGTTGTGTTCCCCCAAGCCAAGCTATCATTTAAGGAAAAACAGGTCAAAGCAACATAATCTTTTAAGTTGAAAAGTGGTCTTTTTGATTCAAAGGGATAGTCGGAGGTTTTGAACAGTGGTTTTCTGTCTTTAGATTGAAATGCTGTAGAGCCAGTAGAAAAAAGCAATTAGTTTGGTTTAAACTTTTAATAGTTTCCCTGCGAAGATCACACTTTTTGTCACCCACTTCTTGTTCAAAGATTAGAAAAATGTGCTAATTAATGTTTTAGTAATGCTTTTTTGGAGTATTTTCAGAATGTGGATTGTCATGTAACACATTTTGATGCTGTTAAACCAAATGACTGCAAGAGTTGCTCCCAGATGGCTGCCTCAGTGTGTCATTGATTGTCATGCACCACCACATTGTGGCAGATTTCCAGACTGTGCAAACTAAGCATTAAGCCTGATTCAGATTCAAAACCTGAGATCAGATTTTAATATCTTTTTTGTTTCTTAATGTTTTTTTGGGGAGTATTAACGTCCTCAAATGACTAAAACATGTCCTGACATTATATCCAGTTATATCAGATTACCATTCCCAGTAAAAACTCCTTCATATTACTTCAATTTTCTTTCCATTTTATTTCCAACATGGGGAAAACTGATTTGAATTCCTCTTGACTGTGCAATCCTGTACCCCATGATCCCCTCTTCCACTTGTATTGGTAATGTCTCCAGGCAGCTCAGCCTCCATTAGTGACACTGATTAACCCCACAGTGTCTGGCTGTCCACCACTTGTTGGAGCTGGACAGGCAATGGATCTGTGAACAGGCTGGTTGAGGAAAGAGGAGCATGAGAGAACTTGTTAAAATACATGAGTTTTATCACTTTTTATTGAGGCTTTGCTGGTTAAAACAGCGATGTTGAAGACTGCAGCTAAATGGGATCTGAAATTGGATTTTTACTGAAGAACTGACTTGGCTGCTAATTAGGAATAATTTCGGTGGTGCATCTAATTTGTTCGCTGTTCAGGTGGAATAGTGCTGACCCAGGTCCCTCAGAAAAAACAACAACTATGAAGACGTTGGTTTTCAGGGGAAGGAAGCCGTTAATTCGATGATTGTCCCAAATTATGTGTCTACATGCTTTTGTGTCATGTCCCTTAACATAAATATCAGTGTGTTACTTTAATTTCAGACACATTTCTACTTGAAGAGACTTAAATCAAATCTAAATGATGCAGTGGGAACAGGAAAAAAAACAACTAACCTGGCTCTGCTTCAATCTAATCAAATCAATAACAACTTTATAGCGTTTTTCACTGGAAATTTCAGCCACCGTTTCTGCAGAAAAGGAGGGGTGAGAAATTAGCAACTGCAATGCATTTATATTTCGTTAACGAGACTGAACATGCAGTAGAATAATAACTGCATATTAGAGGTAAACTATGACCTCAACTAATTTGTAAGTATTGTGCAGTAAAAAAATGAGGCTAAGTTGTTTGACTTTTTTTAAGAATAATAAACCACAAAGGACACACCCTTAAAACTGAACACATGTAATCACATGCAATTTAAATAGAATTACCATTAAATCAATTGCCTTTTTTTCTCATAAGGCAATATGTAGTTTACTTGTTTGTTTATAAATAGTGTTTTGTAATGATAAAGTAAATTATAATAAAGTAGAAATGATTAATAGTAATTCAAAATTAAGTTAATTTTAAATAATTTAGGGGGCTTAAAAACTGTGCTAGCTCTATATTCAACCTTTGCATAATTTAGACTGATGTTACACAAGGAGCATGTTAATATAGGTTTTCTGTAAGATGTTTTATTCTTTCCTGTGGTTTTCTTCTGAGATGCACTAACAGAAATGATATGTTGTGGAATCGAGAGGTGTTTGTGCTCTTTAATGCCCTGAAGAGCTGGCCTGACTTCTTTTATCTCATATAAGCAGAGAGGACTGCTGACTGTGTGTGTGTGTGTGTGTGAGAGAGAGAGAGTTTTGGCTCCGCTGGGTGTATGTTTTAGATGTGCAACAGCATATTCATATGTTTGCCTTTCAGGTGTAGTTTGTAAGCAGACATTTTTTAATGCTGAGATGAAGATAAATTCTGTTTAAGAGTCTCAAGTGTGCAGGAATACTTCCGTTTAACTCAAAGTATCTGACATTAGACATTATATTGGTGAATGTTCAGATGATGCACATGATTGTTCTAATCAATGACAGAAACATTGCAGTAGAAACAGAGGACAAGCTGTAAAATGACAAGACATTAAACCAAACCTTGCTCAAGATAATCACAATTAAGAGAGCAGAAAGTTAAAGGAATATCTCAAAAAACCTTTTGACTAAACACATCAATACCTAATGTATATCATTACAGCAAAACAGATTATTTTTAAGCTCCTCTGTTGCCTTATTGTTGGGACAAAAGCAAAACACAGCTTAGAGTTTAAAAGGCATCCAAATTTCCTTTTGGCTTTTCTTGTTAACAGTCACTCTCTAACATTAGCAGCTGCTGTACTGATTGCAGGTCAGCCAGTGATTGAAGCCTTTATGTGAGAGAATTCACTGGAGTCTAGACCACAGTATTAGCTGCTTGGTATGCAGAAACACACACAGTGCTCCAATTGAGGCATCACACTGTGATCCTCAGCCCATAATCCATGTTGTTTATGGTCACGGCTCTACAGGAAGGTGCTACGCATAGCAAGCGCCTGATTAGCGTGTTTGAAACATCTCAGAATCTTATTCTGTCTCACGGAGAGACTTTAATTACAGTTGAACTCATTCCTTTTCTCTCAGTGGATCATTGCTGTGTGGTGTTATTATAGTCATACTGCTGCTACCATGGGCGTGACTTTGTATGTGGAGGGAGCAGTTTACTGGGGGCAAGTAGATGATAGCCCCACCTGCTGGAGTAGGCAGAGTGGTATCAAGCAACTTGTGCAATTACAGGTTTTTGCATTATTTATTAATTTTTTATTATTTTTTTTTTAAATTAAAATACCACTTTGCATGGAATTTTATACATGTACGTCACCACTTGTTTGATTACAGAGGGGGCTCACATCATGAAGGGAGCCTTGTGTGCCCTTTATAAGAATGTCTCTCAGAGATCTTGGGGCAGGCAACATGAAGCCAACTCAGCCACAAAACACTAAAAAATGACATTGCACGCATACTACCTTTCTTTTTAGATATTAAACTTTCTTTATAGACATTAAACTTTCCTATGACAAAAATGATTTTTTTAAAACATTTTCATTTTAATTTGTATTTAAAAACATGCTTTAAAACACTGTTGTGAGGACCAGGGAGGATTTAGGCTTTGTCTCAAGGACTTGCTTTATTGTTTTTGTTAAATATATATATATATATGTGTGTGTGCGTGTGTGTGTATATGATGTTATACAATCGTATGCATTATTTAAAGCATGAGCCATTGGGGATGTTGTGTGTTAATTTTCCTTTTTTTCCTCATAATTTCCTCATATTTTGATTCTATAAGAGCTAGATAAAAAGAGGAATATGTAAACATGAGGTTTCTGAACTGGAAAGGTTCATATCATGTATTTCATGGTCATCATAGTCAAACCACAGACACACAATGAACATAGTGAAAACTTAGTTAAAACTCAGTTTAAACTTCATAATGTTTATCAGAAATGTTGTACCTTCAGCAGACCACACAGCAGCAGATCAATGGGCAAAAATCTGAACTTTTGTCATTTAAATTAGCATTTACAGCAAATTATCTGAAACCAAACGTATCTAAATGGCGTAAAAAGATACTTTTTTCTTTTTAGTAAATACTAAACACTAGTCTACGTGATGAGTGGAAGGGGACATTTGGGCTGCCAGTCCATAACAGGACCAAAATATATCCACATGAGCCAGCAACCGCTCTTACTCACACTCTCTAGAGTTAATTTTAGAAACACTAATTAACCTAACATGCATGTTTTTGCATAGTGATATAAAGCTGCAGAATCCATCAAGAAGCAGTGCACGCATGAGATTTAAACTAGTTTTTATGAGATGACCACACCACTCTGCAGTCACTTCAATCCCATTAATTATTGATAAGCTTGAAATAATTTTTTTTCGGTTAGTACATAAAATTTACCTTTAACCCTTTTTGCAGGTCAAAATTGTTGCGTTTTCCAGGGCACAATTCCACAGTCTTAATTAAATAATCACTGTTGGGAATAACAGTCGCTTAATGTGGTATGAAACATAAATTCAGCATTGCAGTGAGACATTGAATTCAATCAAAGATACATAAATTAAATATTTTGTTGTTTAGTCAACAGTTAAATGATAAACATAATTGCAGCAAAGCTTCCTATTAAAAATACATATCAAACCATTAAGACATTGGCTTCAGCTAAAAACTATGCTGTACACACGTTCTTGAACATATACTGCACCTGTAACTTACCTTTGAATTCCTTATCACTGCCGAGCTTGAAGAAGTCTTTACTTAATCTGATCAGGGTTTCCTGGGGTGAGGGAAGAGGAGATGACAGGGTGTACTCTACTTCCACTGTGCCACGGATTAGTTGCTGTGGCAGGTCATTATGTACCCGAAAGCGAAGGCTAATCAGAGTGTCGGCAGGAGAGCATGCCTTCTGAAATGATCACCTCTGTTTCACCTTTCAGGGCTGCTCATCAGTCTTGATGGTGTTGTCAAGGCATTGACATTTTTATATCTATCTATAGAACATTCCAGTGCAAACAGTGGAGGAAAGGTGCACATAGCTCATGGGGTTTAAGTTCCCTGCATAAAAAAAGCATAAATTATAGTAGATATATGCAGGAAAGAAAAGAATTTTTTTTTTAAAAATCGGATTTTGTTTCAGCAAGGAATCTGAAAAGTGCACTGCTGAGCCACACAGTATCGTGGAAGCATTGTAATGCACATAATTTAAGGAATCAGAATCCTTTGAGTTTGGCAATTCATATGTCCAAAGACGGATGTATGAGTGCACACAGCATCATGTCACCATCACTATGGAGACATTTTTGTTTAAAATGTGCATACATGTAAACATGCAGCATCGTTTCTTTTTCAGCAATCTACTTATCATATGCATGTAATTTGTATACTTGCTTTATCTTGCTCTCTGCAAGGGAAGACTAGATCTTTTCTCAGTTAACATTAACATGTGGGGTTCACACTGAGCAGGTCACCAGTCCATCACAGGCCACTTCTGTATCCATCAATTATAAACTGCTGATTCTAATGCAGGGTCATGGGGGTGCTGAAGCCCAGTGGAGGACAATAATTTATCAAGTCTCGATGAGAAGATTACACTCAAGTTTTATTTAAAATCTTATGCATAAGGACAGCTATTATACAGTGGCACAAGACATCAGAATGAATGAATGTGTTTAACTTCTATATATAGGGACTGGGAAAAGGGAGGAAGTTCCAGATGAGGAGGGGGAGACTCAAAAACTTCTGTGCTCAAGGTTGCCATTATCTTTGTGCAAAGCAGGAGTGTCTGAACATTTCAGGTCATCTCCGAGCAGAAATAGTCTTCCTGGTGCAGAAGTGAAATCTGCTTTTACTGCACACATAAAGAGAAAGTTGTCTGTGCACATAGTCATCTTTAAACTAGTTGACCTTCTGTTTTGCATGTAGGCATCTGAACTTATCTGTTCTGAATACAATTTCCATCAGTCTATCCCAGCTGCTGTCAGGTGAGAGTCAGGGTACATCCCTGACAAACCATCAGTCCAACTGCAGATCAAACAGTCAATTCTGCTCCTCAAGGATTCTGTAGCTGATATGTTTGCATGAGACAATAATGCTTAAGAAACCTTAGGTCTGTTATTTGATTTTTCAAAGTTAAGGGTGGATATTATTGGTTAATATAATGTTAATATAATGCTTCTCTAATTGTCATTGGAAATTTTTTACTGTAAAAGTAATTTTCACAAAAAGTGAAAAGATAAAAATCCCAGAGACAATCTCTAATCTTAATCATGTTCTTTTGTTGTCCAAACTTCACAAAACAAAGGCTGAAAATCAAACATCAAACACACATAAACAAGCTGCTGTCCCAAGTTTTAGTCTTCTGAGTAAAAGTGAGATTTTTCTCCTTGAATTTCCTGCACTTAGCTAAGCTTTTCTTGCGCCCTCAAAGAATATAGCCCATTGAATTTGTGCCAACAGATGGCTCAAAATCTTGTGTTAAAACCTAATCTGAATTAAAAAGGCAGTCGATAACAGCTTCCACAACAACAGTTAAACATGACTGTAAATAAAAATTTTTAATTTCCTTGGTGAATTTACGATTCATAATGATAGACAATGAGCAAAGGCATCTGAGGTGCCGGCAAGATCGGAGGTCAGCGTTCAGGTGAGAAGCAAACAATGTGGAGAGTCGAGTAATCAATGCCAGCTAAGTATTTCCTAAAGGGACGTGTGTTGGCCCAGCATGTGGAGCTGATCCTGAGTGCTCTGTACTTCTGGGAGTAATCCCCCCTTTTACTTCTTCCTAAGGAGAGCGGAGCACTGGAGCCCGGAGCCACGGGGAGATCCCCTGCAGACTGTGACGTCATCCCGGGGATCCCGTGGTGGGGGCGGAGTAGGACCAGGAGGGTGTGAGGATATACCCCAGCATTGGGGAAAGGGACGCCCTTGTGTTTTTGTATGGGTCGGAGACGGTCCGACCAGTAAAAGTTTACTATTTTCTTTTGGTTTGTTTTGTTTTAGTCAATTGATTAGCCCACCACCTGGATCTAGCACCCTCTGGGGGCACATAAGTTGTTGTAGAAAAATTACCAAGAGTCTGGTGTGAGTCAAAAGTAAATGTGTTTATTACAAAAGAGAATTATTGAATACAAATTACTTAGAGTTGAGAGCGGTCTACTGACCCCATGAGAAGTCAGCAGAGAACTCTGATGCACAAGTCAGAGACAAACAGTTTTAACACATCTGATGTTTTCCCAGTTCCCAACACAAGGCAGGACCCAAAAGCCACGCTGAATGGCGCCACTGTCCCCGCAGTTTCAAAAGAGAATCACTCATAAACAAGCTGGTACTCAAAACAGTTCTTTCTTTCTCATCCAGCAGGTGCGCGTCTTCGAGACGCTTCCAGTCCAAGGTCTACTGGGACAGTGGTCAGTCCGAACCCAAAACAACCATGCACCATAACCCAGAAAAGAAATACTCACTTATATGTCATAATATTCTGCACCAAACTGAATTAATCAACAGTAATAAATAAATATATGGGTGATTATTAATGAGTAAATATGAGTATTTATAAGTGAGGATTATGAAACACATAAAATTACTTACACAAAGGCCTGAGTTCCTTGTGGCCTTATGAGTTGTGTCAATAAAAAGTGTTATACCTTTTTAAAATGTCTCTGCGTTGTCCGTTGCCAGGGGAGGATCCCGAACCGCATCAGGCATTTTGTCGACGCGACACAGAATTGGTGACAAAGGGCAGCCTTGGCAGAGTCCAACCGTAACTGAAAATGATTCAGATTTACTGCCGGCAATGCGGGCCAAGCTCTGACCGGTCAGCTCGAACAAGGGGGACCGACACTCTATACTCCCGGAATATCCCCGACAGAAGTCCCCAGGGGACACGGTCAAACGCCTTCTTCAAGTCCACAAAGCACATGTAGACTGGTTGAACAAACTCCCATGCCCCCTCCAAGACCCTGAAGAGGGTATGGAGCTGATCCACTGTTTCACGACTGGGACGAAAAAACCACACTGCTCCTCAATCCAAGGATCAACTATGTGATGGACCCTCCTCTCCAACACCCGTGAAAAGACCTTACCAGGGAGGCTGAGGAGTGCGACAAGACCAGACAAAGCGCGGCTAAAAACACCCCTAAGATGATGACAAACTATAGACCCAGGTTTCCCTTGCCCAGACGTGGCTGCAGAAGCTAGCTCTGGGGACGTGGAATGTCACCTCTCTGGCTGGAAAGGAGCCTGAGCTGGTGTGCGAGGTTGAACTGTTCCGCTTAGATATAGTTGGACTCACCTCCGTCTGGCGGAGTCCCCTGTCAAAAAAGAGTTTCAACTCCCATCTCCAGCAGAACTTAAACCATGTCCCAGGTGAGGTGGGGGACATTGAGTCCGAGTGGGCTGTGTTCCATGCCTCTTTTGTTGAGGCGGCCAGCCGCAGCTGTGTGTCCCTGTGTGTATATATTATGTAATAATATCATATAAACACAACTGAGTAAATGTAAACATACAGAAACACACCATACAGTTACTGCTGATGGTGATGGATTCATTGATACCTCACCTGCATTAGAACACAGAGATGCAACTTAGAAGAGTGGATGTATAATAAAAAAGTGGAAACTGGGATTACTTGCTTGTAGCAGCTGCAGTCTTGTAGCATTGTGTGACATAGGTGTTCAGAGGAGGGACAGACAGCTGAAAGACCCTGAAGTCAAGGGACAGAGGACAGAGACATATCAGCCACACCCAAAATTCATTGACGCTCAAGTTATGTCAAACAGAATTCTTTCCTTCCAGGAGCGGTGGTATAAGGAATTTAATTAATTCAATATCAGGTTTCCAATATGTGTCCCCCCCAATGTTGAACTGATCCCTGCGCCCTTGCGGAGGGTGCATAAACATGTACATTTATATTTACATTATAATGTCATGTCATTATCTGTACCGCTTGTTCCTATTAGGGGTCGCGGGGTGAGCTGGAGCCTATCCCAGCATTGTTTCAGGTGAAAGCAGGGTACACCCTGGACAGGTCACCAGTCCATCGCAGGGCCAATATATTTAGGGACAAACAACCATTCACGCACACACTCATTCCTAGGGAGAATTTAAAGTCACCAATTAGTCACCAATTAACCTAGCATGCATGTCTTTGGACGCATATTATTATTATTATTATTATTATTATTATTATTATTATTATTATTATTATTATTATTATTATTATTATTATTA
>JBAMHW010000003.1:29853648-29866166 GCA_037177495.1 Rhadinocentrus ornatus
TATTATTATTATTATTATTATTATTATTATTATTATTATTATTATTATTATTATTATTATTATTATTATTATGTACATACATTGTAATTACCACGATTCCTTTAGCCATAAAAAAATTACAAGAACATGATAAAGCCACATGTTTTTATAGAATTTTCATTATATAGAAAGCATACTACAAAGTATTTTGTAAATATTTTTAGCAATATATAAAAATAAATTTAATTTTAAAAAGTTAAATAAGATTACAAAGTAAAAAAGCATCACGTTTTATGTCTGTAGCAGAAAAATGTTATATGTAAAAAACATGTGGCACCTACTTATTTCTTACTAGTTTATGCATGAAAGGGTTAAAACATATATAAAGCATTTTAAAATTCAGCAATATATTTATACATTTCTTAGCTTAAAGAGAAAACATCAATTTAAAAACTCTGGAAAAATCTATCACAGATAATAAAGCACAGTGTATGTTTAATTTCTCTGGTGTTCAATTATGCCAGTCCCACTAAAATACCTACAAACGTTTTTACTGATATATGCTACATATGCTACTCATCTTTGCTTAATGCAGCAGTGAAATAATTTAATGAGGAAGAAATTAATAAGATTTTTTTTTACAATTCATTAGTATTTGAGGGAAAAGATGAGAATAAAACAAGGACAGAATTGCTTACATATCCCTTATAAGTTCCACTGGGCAAACTTAAGTCAATGTTTAGCTGAAGTCTTTTGAAATTTCAAATATGGATTTGAAACTGATGAAAAAATTATACTCTCTTTCACTACAAATGAAACTTCTGCAATTGAAAACAATGACAGATAATAAAGCACAGGGTATGTTTAATTCCTCTGGTGTTCAGTTATTCCAGTCCCACTAAAATACCTACAAACATTTTTACTGAATTTATCAGTAAGACGTTTTACTGGCTGGATTTTTGCTTGCTGTTCTCCTTTCTGTCAAGGTTCCACTTTGCACATTTTGCACCATTTATTTTCATTAAAGAGGGAAACTGTGACTGCTGCCTGATACCCACTTGTCAACACCTCTCTCTTTGTTTTACCCACTGCAGCCAAAAATCATTGGTAAGTTTTATCATTTCTCTTTATTGTAAAATTAAAACAAAGTATGCTTTTTATTTCCCAGGATTTAAGACATGCTGTTTCATCTCATGTGGGAGGAATTTTAAAAATGTCAAGTCTGAAATGTCAAACCAATATTAGCTGACATCTTTGATTACAGTAAGATCTGTCAGCTATGCAAAAAAGAAAGAAAAAAGAACTAGACTTTTTTTGCACTTAAATTGTTGCTTTGCAAAAGAAATAGGAAAAGGCTTAACTTTTGGTATCTCATGATCAGTTAAAGCAAATCTTGCATATCAGAATAAATAATTCATATCTCCCTGAGGCGTATATGTAATCCTTCATGTGTATGATTTCTTGAACAGTAGGAATGAAACTTAAGCTTTTTCATAAATGCACTCAGCAGTCTGCAGCTTTAATACTGGAGAGCAAAGCCAAATCCCAGACAGAGGCAGCATTTACACGCCTGCAGAAACGCTAACTTTAAGCATTATTTAACAGTTGCCAGATGTTTACAAAGCGCCCTGTGTATGTTTCTGATTGACAATATAAAACAACTGAGAGTTGGAATATATGATTAACAGCATGTACGCACTCACTCAAACACAAGAACATCCAAACAAACTTTAAACATATGACAAGGCATATGCATAGTGGTCAGATTAAAATGAACTCAACTTTTCATATGTCGAGTGTTACAGCATTCCAAAGAAAACTAAATAGTGCCAATCTGTTGAGCTTCTTCTTCATAGTTGTTGAGTCATAGTTGATGTTCATAGCTGTCATTAACAATACCTGGGAGTTATGATGTTGTGTCATATGACTTCTCACATGACTCAACATATCAAGTTTGTAATGACCGACCATGCCACAAACCTCAAGTGACTGTCAAATAAAGGTGTTGATATAAAGAAACAACCAATAAAATATATTTTGGTATCTTTAGGGCTACATGCTGTAACTACAATGTGTTTCTTTAATGGAGTGTTGCAACTATAATTTACTTAATATTTCTTCATCTTTTCTTTTTAACTTTTTTAACAGGAGCTCTGTTGAAATAAATGTTTAAAAATAAATCTGTTCCTCTTGATGATTAAGTATTATTCTTTATTTTTAAAGTTCTATTGCAGATTAATGCTGGACCTAACAGGAGGAGTGGGGGGAAACAAAAGAAGAGAGTAAACAGAGGAGAAAAACAGAGGCAAACTGTTAACACTGGTAAAGGTTTTATTTGCACATCTTCTACATAATTAAATTTGCTTTAGGGTTTAATTTTAACTTTATATTATTATGATAAAATTAGACAATTATAGCGCATAAAAGGTAGCAGTTTGTCTGCCTATCAAGTTAACTCAAATGGTTTTATGGAAATCTGCATAAACTGGATTAGTGAAGTTCAAATTATTATTAACTGATTAGAAAAGAAGAGTTTCTCTGTTGCTTGAATTGTGATTATAAAGGACATGAAGGTAAATGATTCAAACATAATCATGCATGGGAGGATGGCATTGCAAGCTGAACTTTCCTCATTTATTAAATAAACCCAACTCAGCCAGTTGAATAAAACACATATCTATTATTTGTTTACATGAGTATAATTTATACCAGTGGGGCTAGATATAAGTTTATGATTGTGCAGACATAACTTTGCTTTACCATGAATATTATATTAGGCATTAGATGAGGCACATGCTAATGTCCAGTCCCTGCCAGATCATGACTTGGCAAAAAAGGGCATCATTGCAGCTCTGATACCTTAGTTTCAGTGAGAAAATACAAGAACAATAATGTTCCATGCATCGAGGTAATTAATCCTTGACTGCTCTGCATATTAGCATCACTATAAAGTTGAAATCAAAGTGGTTGTGTCTCTGTCCTGCTTTTAAGCTGATTTTGTACAACATGGCACACTACACAAGAGCTCTTCATAAAAAGCATGAATTTGCCTAAGGAGCCATTTCAAGCACATGGCAGTTCGTTGCTTGGCACCTTGGCTCAGGAAACGGTAATAAAAATCCATCTGTTGGAGGACTGATATTAAGCCAAACCACTGGAACTGAGGCTTATCCTTTGGATGTGAGCACAAGTTGTTTTTGTGTGTGTGGAGGGGGCGTACATGTCATCATTGATTTACAAACATCAAAGGTTTTTATTCTCTTTCTCAAGCTCTGCTTCTAATTTTCCAATTTTTAAAATGAAATTAAAAAGAAGCTTTTTAAGTTTACACATGCATGTGAGCTACATTATAGCTGAGCATAAACATGCAATAGTTTATTTTTGTAGAGTGTGAGGCTATACAGACAAATCTTCCACATTGTCATCACATGCCTTTAAGTTATATACTTGATGCATACCAGCAACACTTCAGCCATTAACCCTTCACATTCTTTTGAAAGTGATGGAAATATATAGTATAATAAAGTTGCCATGACAACAGGGCATCAAGGAATGATATGAGTGGGTGCAAACCAAGAAAAATGCAAAATTGATTGACATTGCATAATGCACCCTCATAACATGCTGTCTTTGAGGATGCTGAAGAACAGGGGATGAGTTCCATCCGACACACAAGAAGCCGAAGGATCCCGCACAATGGAAAGTGCATCTTTTAATGTCTGCATTATTCAGGTGGCCAAGGACAAGTTTAAGCTCCTTTCCTTCTTTATGTGCTCAGGAGGGGAAAGCAGTGCTTCATCAACACTGTGTACAGTGGGGACGGGCGGCTGCTGACCTCGACTTCGAAGACCTTCTCAATCCCACCAACATGTCTTCCAATGAGGAAGCAGAGTATGGAGACCCTGGTTTTGGCTCTCCCATCTCTGGGGCTGAGGTCGCTGAAGTGGTTAATAAGCTCCTCAGTCGCAGGGCCCCGGGGGTGGATGAGGTCCGCCCAGAGCTCCTTGGCTGACACGGCTCTGCAGAATCGTGTGGACATCAGGGACAGTTTCCCTGGACTGGCCGACTGGGGTGGTGGTCCCCCTTTTCAAAAAGGACTGGGAGTATGGAGTGCCAGACCCCCTTGTTTCAGATGTCCGGTCCCTGTACGACCGGTGTCAGAGCTTGGTCTGCATTGCAGGCAGTAAATCTGAATCATTTCCAGTGAGGTTTGGGCTCTGCCAAGGCTGCTCTTTGTAACCAATTCTGTTTATAACTTTTATGGACAGAATTTCTAGGCGCAGCCGACGTGTTGAGGGGATCTGGTTTGGTGGCCTCAGGATTGGGTCTCTGCTCTTTGCGGATGAAGTGGTTCTGTTGGCTTCATCGGGCCGTGATCTTCAGCTCTCAATGGAGCGATATTATATTACCATGTTATGTTTTTTTTTAACTAATTAAATAAAAAATACAAAAACAAGATGCAACAATGATATTGATATCAGACATGATGACTTAAGATATGCTGATTGATCACCATCAATAATTGTAACTAATTTCATTTTCCTTCACTCTATAGCAAAGCATGATCATTTCACACTTGCAAGACTTAAATTTATATCAGTATTCTAGGACTTTTCATTTTATATGATGCACAATAGCTTTATTATCAGCACATCCTGATCTATCTTCCTGCTTTCCATGTTTCTGTCAAGCTACGTTAGCCTTAAGAGGAAAGCAGGAAACGGAGAGGTGGTTAATGTGCCACATCTGCTGCTGCCAGGATGCCAGTTGACATCGTCACATCTCAGCAACACCAAGCTTAAATTGCACCAAAATTGAACAGCAAAGATTTACCGGAGTGTAAAGCCATTTCCAGTGAACCAGAAAATGGCGGGGAGGCTTTTGCCATCATAAAGATTTTTCTGAACAGTCGGTGGGATGATGGGTAGAGACAAAGGAAAAAGGATGGCAAATAATCTGCCCGACTAGTGATGAATTCTGTGGGGTGTGAAAACACTTTCCCTCCTTTGAGAACTAGTGTCGTGGTCAAATATTTGTCTTATCGAGGAAAACAACACTGGTGCTACATAAAAGATTGGGTTGACAGTTTCCAGTCTGGTAGTCTTTTAAACTTGTAATGACAGATGATTTAACAACATAACAAGTTCTATATTTCATTTTCACTTTTGAAAATCCTGAAATTCTTTTCTCAACTTGACCCCAAGAGCAACAGTTTGCTTTGACTACAAGCCTTGCATGTCCTCACCGGGATATGGCAGATCTGATTACAAAATAGCCAAGCTATGAAGGCCATACCCGTGCCATATGCATGTTGGGAAAGTTTCATTCAAGTTCAGTTCACACATTTTAAAATAAACTATTTCAGTTCATAGTTCATAATTTAAATTTTTGCCCTAAGTTCACAGTTCTTAAAAATGAACGAGTTCGTAGTTCTTTTTTCCCTATATGTTGCTGCGAGCTATAACCCTCAGAATACTGGCATTTTCCAATTGTTCCCACCCATTTAGTCCACGCTCTGAGCCAGCTACAGCTTTAACTCCTACAGTATAAAAGCACGAGGAGAAGCTTGCTCAAATGGGCTTTTTTAATGAGGAATTATTAAAATATCTGTGGTAGGAGCCAAGCTAAGGTAAGAAACCAAGGAACAAAAAAACATTTAAACATCATTTATCTTTTCATTAAGTCACTTTTCAGATTTTTGTGAATATATTTTTCTCTGACTTCTTTGTCCAAAGAAAGCTTCTAGAAATTGGGTCATAAAAATGCAATATTCAGCCCAAATAAAGAAGTAAAAAACAAAATAAAAAAAAACACACATGCAAGACCATATGTCTGCTTTTGTCAAGTTTATAAAAAAGCTGAGGGTTTCTCTTTCCTCATCGGCTGCAGGTCTCCGGCAATATACTACAAAAGATTTTCCAGCTGCAGCTGGAGTTGAAGACAACCGCGCTGCTGCTATTGTACGCCATTATTTAGTTTTGGGTGGTAGAGGTTCTGCTTTAGCGCACCGTTGCCAAGTCTTTAGATTGTTTTTAATGATATTTAGTTCACGTACCTCGTAAGGCTAGCCAGGTGTTTTATTTCAATATGCCGTTTCAGGTTTGCTGTTGTTAATGTCCAGAGTTGCTTCTTGACACCCAGCAGGCGAAATTTAAACAAAAAGGCCAGATTTCTCCCTCCTAGATCATCACTGACCTTTTAAAAAATATTATTATAAGTGATCATATGAAGAAGCTCTTGTGATCATTGAGGCATAGGTGGAGCTGCTGCCTTAGTTGGATTTTGCCTCCATGTTTCGCAATTTGATGACACATGTGCAGTGCAACTCTGTGGTGGCTGGTGTTGCCAGATTTGGTGTTTTCACCCATATATTAAGGCCTGGATAAGAAGTGTTTTAGCCTGGATTTTACCTGGGAAATCTCTTGAACAAAGTTCAGCTGTGAGAGAATGCCATTCATCAGGCAGAAATACAGTACGTTCAGTTCACGTTCACCCAAAATATGAGCGAGTTCATGAACACTGGCCATTTGCAAGACTGCAAGAAGAGTGCCAGGGGAAGAGATGCCTTGGGATTTATGTGAAGTTAAATCTGTTAAAGTTAAAAGATCCAAACCTGCCTTAATACAAAACAAAGGAGAAAAAGAAAAAAGAAAACAGAAAAAGTTTATGCATGTTACAGCTACTCCCACATTTGAAATTCCCTTTGTCATTTTGTATAGCTTGTTGTGTTGTGTTGTATGTGTATGAGTAAGTGAGAGAGAGAGAGATTGTAATCAGCTGTGTGTTTTCATGTAGAGCACTTTGCACTATCTTTTGTAAGGAAAGTGCTGTATAAATAAAATTTGATTTGATTTGGATTTTAATTTGATTATGATTATCAGATCACAACCATTATCAAACCATCACATCTGATCTTGTTATTTTCATTTTTCAAAAGTCAAACTCATGTCATTCCTAAACTCTGTCATCACTCTGACCCAGTGGTCTTTTCACCTGTTGCTTTTCAAGCCGGTAAGTCTGATTGCTGTTCTTTGAAACGATTTTCTGTTCTCCCTCCAAGCTGACTTTTGTGCACCCACCTTTTCCCCATCTATTCACATATTTCCCACCTCCGACCTCTGCTCATCGACTCATCCTCTACCAGCATCTGAACTCTGGTGGGATCCTGTTCTATCCCCTCATACATGTCACCACTGTATGTAGGATGGCATGAGATTATACATCAGAGTAATATCTCCAAATAACAAATTTCTACATCAGAGTCAACTCTTGTACGTTACAAAAATGTTTTTTTTTTTGTTGTTGTTGTTTTTTATATATCTTTTCAGTTAATCTCTCCATATTTTATTAATTTATACTGACTTGTTGGCTTTTGTGTAGCACATTCTGATTTTTACACAGACTGTTTAAACCACATAAAACTAATCTAATTTGTGATGAGAGCTGCTGAAAGTGGAGCACATGGATGAATTATTGAATAATGACACTTCCTCTGTAGGCTAGGATCTTCTTAGAAATGATCTTAGAATGGGAGGCAGTCCATTTTCTTTGGAAGATTCTTCAATTCTGCTCAGCAAAAACGATTACTCTTAATCGCACTGAATGGGGAGCATTGCTGTCTCACTGAATGTCCAGCCTGAAATCCTGGTCACTCTGGAAAAAAGATTTTTCAGTCAAAACTGCTCCATCATTTCATATAATCATTGTCCCCTTTATCCTGCCTAGTTTTCCACAATGATCAGGGTTACTGTGCTTCTAAGCTGCAGAAATGTGTTTGTTTTCTTTCCAAGATCAGCCTCATGACACAATCTAGTTTTACAAGGCAGGCCATGACATTCTCCTGGCTTGGAGATATAGAGAGCTTACATAAACAGATATGTGGCTTTACTATTTATGTTCATTAAAGCTTGGAAGCTTGTAAATGATGGCTGATAAAGTACCATATAAAGAGAGGTCATGTTTTGTCCTTGTAATCTACTGCATGCAGTCTGATAAAAAAAAAAAAAAATTAAGAATTATTCTGACACATAATAAGTAAAAAAATATGTTGTATAAAGCCTCTCTATTGTGCCGAGCATTTACTGTTAAAAGTGTGTGCGCAGCAGCAATTAGTTGCCTACATGTTTAGATAATCAATGCAGGACATTATAAAGGAAACAAGAAACAACAAAGGTGTGACCACAACAGTTGTTCCATTTACATGAACAGATATTTCATCAATATTTCATCTTCAATCAATCTGAGATTTCAGCTGACATGTTTACAAGGATGCTGGATAAAGTGATTCAATCAGTTGGCATCCCACCATGGACAGATTGAATATGATTGTTAATGCTTTTTGACATGCGCAGTGCCTACTAGTTCAGAAGAAGAAGCGTTAAGTTAAGTCTAAAAGTACGCTACCTTTTTTGTTATTTTAGATGCACATGAAAACTCATTGAAGTTTATATAAAATTTATATAAACTTAGCTCAAGATGTCAGGAAAGTTGTGTTTAGTCAATTATTTCTCCCCTTTAACAATACCATTTGGTGTCATGTTATACATTGTTGGAAATTCTGATTTAAAATGAAGCAGAACTTGTAAGGATTGTGCTCCTGGGGAATGAGCAATACAACTAAACATGATGGTAGTGACCCTCTGAAAAAGTGCCAAAATTCCATGTTTTTTGTAGATTAAAGTGCTGCCAGTTGTGTGCTAGTCACGGGTGTAAGGCTGGCCCCTGATGGGCACCATAATGACAAACAGGATTATTAGAGTAAAGCTGGGCACACATAAAAGAATTATGGGGCTGTTTTTGTGCCGATTTTCCCCCTTCCTGACCAAGGACGGCAAACGCATGGTTATCTTAAGTCTTGTAAGATTATCCCATACAATTATCTGGTGGTCTGAGGTGTGTTCAGAGCAAATTTGTCCCAACAATCGTCCCGAAACAGGCCGACAATTACAAGTATTAAACATGTTCAATATTTACGAACAAAAATCTTCATGTGTAGGGAAAGCCGACGACTCCTGAGTTGTGACTCTGTGGACTGTGACGTGGAACGGAATGTAGCCAATCAGAGAGCAGGCTGACTATGGAGCAAGGAAGGATATAAAGTCTGTGTTCAAGCTGTATCCAGTTTCTTTTTTGTTTTTTTAATTTCTGGATTTTTCTGTTAGAAGTAGTCACAAAACCACCATCATTACATCATTATGTATGTCCTCTGCCATGCTGCATGTTGTGTTTTCCGATTGTTGCTATTTTTCGTCTTCATTTTTGTTAAATTTCTGGCTCAGAGGATTAGATTCTAGATCAGCTGTAGGATGGAATCATAATGTGTGTGGTGTTCTGTGCTGAGATAATCGGAGTAGACCACACACAGTACGATCAAAACTGTCCATGTGTGGGGTTTCTAACAGATTCAATATCTTTTCAGATTTAGAAAATCCTTATGTGTGTACCAGCCTTAAGATTCTAGCCCTCTCATGCATGACTTATGAGAAGATCAGTCAGGATTTTTTTGTTTTTTTATACATCTTTAGGGATGTAAAACAAGGTTGGTGTTTTTTTAAATTCTATCTTTATTCTTAAAAGATACATTTATTTGTCCACTCAAGTGTACTTCATGCATTTTGTACTATAAAATCAATGTAATAACATGGTAGTTATCTAGGTATAGCTGTAATTTAGTTAAACAGTTGTGGTATTATGTTGGAATAGCCTGTAGGCCTCTCTATTTGAGCTCTTTTAATTGATTGATGTAGAACAAAGTTATAAAATAAAGACAATCTCTCTGAACTGAGGATAGAGTAACAAAAGTAACAATCACTGAACTGAGCGTAGATCCTCATAGTATTTTGCTTCTCACATTCCTGTCAAGTCTCTGAACTGTTATGTCTGAACTGAGCATCTTCTCTCCTCTTAGACTCTTGTAGCATGTATCTTACATTTGCTGTCAAAGCATTCTTGTTGCTCCTTTTTGAAACTATTTTCTGTGATAGTTGCCAAAGCATCTGGGGCACCAAGCTACAAGAAATTGCATGCATGTGTACTTGGTTCTTTGTGTGCACGCAGCATCTTGGCATCTGCTGGCGTTTTTTGCTTCCTTGAGCTGGGGCCAGTGGTTTCCGGGGGCATACCGGATCTCAGGGGGGACCTTAAACACTACTATCCGTTTTGCCGGTGGTAGAGTGAAACTCGCCAGACACTCTTTTCCTTTGCTTTTTCCCCTGAACTCTGGGAGATGGTGGTCCCTCAGGTTCATCAGTCTCATCTCCTTCATCAGCCTCGTCTCCTTCTTCATCCTCAACTCCCTCAGCAACATTTCCAGCCTCCTCACCTTCACTGTCACTGCTTAATTCTACTTCTCTGCTTGCAGCTGTCTGTACTGGCAGCTATTCCTCATCACTGCTACCAGAAGCACACTCTTCCTCACTTGAGTCTGAAAACTTCTCTATTACCCTGTATGCCAGTCTTTTTGAGCCCTACAAAAATATGGATGTAAAAAAATCTCAAATTGCATTCTAAAAACATAAAGCAGTCAATTTACAGGCAAAGCATTACAGGATATGAATTATTTTCAAGAACAACATTGGTAGTAATTGACATTGCATTTAAGTTAAAATATAGCTTGTGATGCATGACGTACAATTGAGTGGACAGATGATTATTCTGTATTTCCTCAAACTTGGAAAATCTTTACATAATATGTCACCTTAGATGTTACTTGATGTAATTATATATATATATATATATATTTTTTTTACCTGCAATTGTATCTTTTCATAGAAGATAGAAACCAAAATAGCTGGTTTTACTGACTACTTTTTCGCATTGTAACGACCTGCCATTGGGATTTTTTTGTATGGGATGATGCAAAAGCTGCCACTAGAGTGGACTGCAGGCATATATAGAGCAAAAACACTTTTAAACAGCTGTACACTGTAGTGACCTCCATGCATGAAAGGGCTAGAGCCAGTGGTGATCCAATTTCTAGAATCTGGGATCTAACATGCAAACAAGCTAGTTGACCTTAACTAACTACCAGTTGACGAATGGGATTCCTTCCCACAGCAAAACGTGAACAAGCTGGTGACCAGTATGAAGAGGAGGTACAAAGCTATTGTGACTGTATATGGTTTACACTGTCCCTGACAGTGTTAAATGAATAAAGTGTAAAAATGGCAAATTTGTGTTGGTTTTTTCCTCATCACAAAGAGTGCAATCATCCAATGCATCAAGCAACTCAACACAAGGAGGCAGACCTATAGGATTTCTTTTTCAAGTTTAGACCTGAAAAACAGACTCCCAGCTTTAATTTGAGGAAAATCACATCGAAATTACAGTTTTTTATTATGTGGAACCCTTTATGCAACTATCTACATTACAACAATACAAGAAACATTTTATCATTTTTATTTATTTTGTCCATTACCAGGGACATAAAATACAATAAGTCTAACACAAATATCTAATTTGCCATATTAATGCAGCTACTGTCCACCTCATTCTTTGCAGACTGCATCAATTTGCATAGAGAGAATAACACACTCCTCTACTATCTAAAGGTAGCAGGTAAAAGCTAGCTAGATGTGTCAAAGAGAACTCAATAAATAATGGATGTCATGAAGCTTCTGTGCAGGCTGTCGACTTTGAAATCCATTTCCTGGTTGAGTCACGTTCCCAGTTCACTCCCTTCATATTACATTTAACTGGCCCTATGCTGTATAACTATTATGTGAAACACACACACACACACACGTGCACACACATGCACTGTATAGCTCATCTCTAGGGGGGGCTGTCTGAGGTGGTTAGTGCTTTGGAGGTGCTGATCTCAGAGATACCAGCCAGGTGTTGTGTCCTTCTTAGGTGCTCATGTCTGCATACATCAGCTTCAATTTCACTCCCAGCTCTCCCAGCATGGGAGGTGTTCATACCCTCAGAAAGTCAGGGGAAAAAAGAAATAAAAGACAGAAATGCAACTCAAGAAGAAAAAACTAACTAAAAGCATCCTTCAGACCTCTGAAAATTTTAAGATATCTGAAACATTTCTGAGGTTAACATATTTTCTTTTTAATATGTGGAAATGATTTCTTAACTCCTCAGATCATCTTGTCTTCTCTTGTTCATAACGTAACGTGAAAGCTTTCAGCTGTTGATGTTTTGAATACCTGAACCAGGAGCAAACCAGTGCAAGGTACCTCAGTGTTTAATACATCATTAAAGTTTAAGCAAACAAAGGGATTTTTGCCCTTACTTGATTAATACAATTCATATGAGCATAAGTAATCAAAATAGCTCTATTGTTTTCATGCTATAATTTAAAAGAAACAACCCTTTGTTCTTCCCCCCTGAAAATCCAAACTACATGCTGTGAGCTCCACATGTCAGGCTTTTGCACAGACGGATCTAAGTTAGCAGGATGAGAAACTCTTGCCTTTAACTATAATTAATTATACACTCAAGCTAAAAAAAAAATTTGTCTTAAAAGTCAATGTTCTTACCTTACATTGTTACCAAAAAGAGAACAACAGAAGTGTTCTTCTAGTTATATA
>JBAMHW010000003.1:29876097-29908040 GCA_037177495.1 Rhadinocentrus ornatus
CGGGGTGAGATCTTGCGTGGAGCCCCAGATCGAGGGAGATTATCAGTGGTCTTGTATGTCTTCCATTTTCTAATAATCGCTCCCACAGCTGATTTCTTCACACCAAGCTGCTTACCTATTGCAGATTTAGTCTTCCCAGCCTAGTGCAGGTCTAGGATTTTGTTTAGTGGAGTTGGGAGTCTGACTGTTTGAGGTTGTGGACAGGTGTCTTTTATACTGATAACAAGTTCAAACAGGTGCCATTTATACAGGTAACGAGTGGATGACAGAGGAGCCTCAGGTTACAGGTTTGTGAAAGCCAGAAATCTTGCTTGTTTGTAGGTGACCAAATACTTATTTTACCAAAGAATTTACCAATTAATTAAAAATCAGACAATGTGATTTTCTGGATTTTCTTTTCTCATTTTGTCTCTCATAGTTGAGGTATACCTAAGATGAAAATTACAGGCCTCTCTCATCTTTTTAGGTGGGAGAACTGGCACAATTGGTGGCTGACAAATAGAGCTGGGTATCGATTAAAATTTCAAGAATCAATTCAATTCTGATTCTTAAGATTTAAAATCGATAAACACTAGGGCTGGTATTGATTTAAATTTAAAGAATTGAATAATTGAATTGATTCGATCCGATCCGATCTGATCCCATATTGATTTGGGTCAGTGTTGTTACAACAGTTTTTAATATATTTAATGAAGTTGTATATATTAATTAATATATTAATGAATTGTAATTAAAAATGGCTGTAAGGGCCAATTCCGACTTAGAAATTCCTTCAATGACGGTAGATTCAGCTTGATCAGCTGCATGCGTTCCCGTGACAAGTGTGTCGCTATCGGCGTAACACCAGAGCAGGAGAAATCCTCCATCTGCTCCACACTGGAGCAAGATGCTTCCATCTCCACCTGCGGAGAGAATCTAGAAAACTCTCAAATTTCTGTCTGATTTCCAGCTGGTTGATGTGTTTACAGACGTGTGCACTCAGTCGGAAACCAGTGTGTGCGCTAGAGCTGCTCGATTATAGGAAAAATGCTAATCAAGATTATTTTGATTGAAATTGAGATCTCGATTATTTAACACGATTAGAGAAAGAAAAAGAGCCATTGGGAGGGGGGCATTTTAAGCGTTGTCTGTGGTAATACAGACTAGTTTCTTTCCACCAGGTCCCAGTAGCTATTGTTTGTCTCAAACCAGCAGCAGCTACGTTCTGCCAGGTGTGATCTGTAATAAATGAGACAAGAGAAATTTCTTTTTCACGCTAAAATCCGCGTCATATGGTGCGGCTTGACCACAGGTCCGTAGCGGTGGTGAAACATTGGACTGTGAGCACTGGTATTTGGCGAAAGAAAAAGTTATGTTTGTTTATAACGTTTATAATCTCTTTCTGTCTTTGGGAGCTGGTGGATTATTTAGTCACGACTCACAAAAATTGTACATTTTTCTATTTCCTTGTGTCGTGTCGTAATAAACGCCTACGTGAACGAGCGCAACATTTCACATGCACAAATGTCGCCTGTCGCTTGGCTTGAGGAGGGCAGCGATTTCCGCCTCATTGCGCAAGTTTCATTAGAAAAATAATAGAGAAGGAGCAACGTCGCCTCCCGTGTGTCCAGCCCATAACTTGAGAGGTGTTTGCATCTGGAGTTTAATTAAACCAAAGCGGCTGGAGCAGTGGGAGGAGTCTGCAACAGAGCGCAGCGTAGCACCGCTAGTGGCACTCGATTTGCAACTGAAAACAGCACAAGAGTAAACTGCGAAGGAGCAAAATAATCGGACCATTTCATTTTAATGATCGTTGAAAACCCAGATTGTATTTGTGATTAAAATTCGACTAATCGCACAGCCTTAATGTGTCTCTCTGTGTGTGCTTGTGTGCCGACTACTGCGGACACAGAGAGGAAGCACAGCTATGACATGTCTTCATGTAGACTAGATAAACAGCTTCAGACTGTTTACTGTTTTATAAAAAGAGGAAGTGTAAACCTGTTCTAGATTAAAGATGATGCCACTTCCTGTTAAACGTGGTAGTGACCGTTAGCATTAGCTGCTAGTATAGGTGCCGCTAATGTGAGCGGCAATATGCTGCAATGGACTTTACAGGTGAATGTAATCCACACCGATGAGTTAAAACATTTGAACTTGTGATTATCTTGGGAAGAGAAGCTGATTTTGGACGGAGGCAACACAGGAAACCAGTAGTGTGTGTATATATGCTAAGATCTCGCCGAACCTCGGTGAGTCACGCGAGAGTAGGGTGATGTTACCGGAAATGATGTAATATAAAAGATTGATCTCCAGTTTTATTAACCAATATTGGGTTTATTTCATGTGAATCAATTACAAATTGCTGAATAATTATTTTTTTTACCCAGTACTGCTAACTAAATACCTTTTTGCCTCACTGTACCTGAGTTCTTTCGGCTGTCTCCTGCAGCCTTCCTCAGAAACATCTGCTGACTTGTTGCTGACATGTTATCATCAGTTTTCTGGAGGTGTGAGCAAACCTATCAGATCCGCTGGGACAAATTAAAGATGGACAACTTCATGAGACGCTTCCCTACGAACCAGGAAACAAAACACTAAACACACGCTTGAAACTCGCACACGAGCAGGAATTCATTGCAACCAAAAATCGCCAGAGGAAACAAACTAAATTGAAAAGAAAAATAGAAACAAACAAATCTAAATGAAAAATGTGATAAAAACCGACAGTGCATCTCACAAAAACAGAAAAAAACAGTACTAAGGTTTAATATTTTCCATTACACCAAAAACTATACTGCACATAGAATGCATCTTAGCTACACGAGTTGGCATGTCAAAAAAATACCAGATTAGGGACTAAAATCAGAGCTACGTTACGCAGTTGCGGGAATACTAAAATCAGCCAACTACCGCAAAGCAACATCACTAAGGAAGAGGAAGAAGCAATAGATTCACTCAAAAAAGACACAACTATCACCATTTTGCTGTACAACAAATGACGAACAATAATTTTAGACACAAACTCATATCAAAGGCAGATGGAGGCAATGCTAGGCGACACCACCACATATGAGTTACTCAAAAATGATCCTACAGAAGACAAGAAAAGAACAATAAAATCCCTACCAAAACCAGTAGTAGATGGCAAAAATAACACGGGACGCATAAAATCACCAAATTCCAAGAGCAAACATCACTCCTCAGATTTATGGGACACCAAAGACACACAAGAAGGACACGCCACCCCGACCTAAAGTAGACAGCATCAGATCAGTAACTTACAACCTCTCAAAGGACCCACTCTTTGGAAGAGATAAATAAATAATATTTTGGAGAAAAAAAAAGAAAAAAAGGGCATGCTCAGGAGCTCACAGACCACCTAAATAACATGGACAGCACCTAGAACATCAAATTCACACACAAAGAAGAAATGAACAAGACAATAGCACAGATAATTCACACACAAAGACGACGGCAACATAAAATCACTGTATACAGGAGACCAACTTACATGGACCAGTACCTCCTCTGGACGTCAGAACACCCCACAGCACACAACTGTCAGCTGTCAGAACATTATACGAGCAGGGCCAACATCATCACAGAAGAAGAGGATAGACAGAGGAGGAAAAACACATTAAACATTCACTCTCACTGCCAAAATCCAAAACTGGCCAATAACAAAGGAAGAAAATAAATCCAAAGAAAAGAAAAAAACAAACAAACAAAAGACAGGAAGAGTAAACGCATGCAAACTGAAAACAAAAACACAGACTTAGTAACCCTACCATACATCTGGGGAATAACAGAACCA
This sequence comes from Rhadinocentrus ornatus, assembly GCA_037177495.1. Lineage (NCBI taxonomy): Eukaryota > Metazoa > Chordata > Actinopteri > Atheriniformes > Melanotaeniidae > Rhadinocentrus > Rhadinocentrus ornatus. The sequence continues at coordinate 29,879,894 of JBAMHW010000003.1, forward strand.
ATAGAAAGGATCATGAAAAAGCATGGCTACAGCAACTACGACAGCGGCTTGTTCAAATCAAAGACAAAATGGCACAGGAAAAGAAATGTATGTATGTAATATATGAAATACCATGCAGAGAGACAGACAGGGAGGACCTTCAACATAGGGAAAAATAAACGTCACGAAAGAATGTGAGAGAGAAAACAGCTGGAGCACTCACTAGAACACAGAAAGAGAAAAGAGAACAGGAGAATTTAAAATCAGCCCAATCAGGTCACTGCAGGACGAACAACCACATCATGGACTGGAACGACGCAAGGATTGTCTGATCAGAGGGAAGCATATTAAAACGGTAGATAAACTCTGTACCGAATAAGCTACGTCCACTTATGCCCAAGATGATATTGTGTGATGAAATCGTGATCTTTGTGGTCTAAATAAAAAAATAAATAAATAAACATTGCCTCTAGCACTACATGACGGCCCCTGGGTCCAACAGGACGCACAGCAGTCTGACTACTACTTAATTATGATGTCACATCTTGTTTGAATTCTTGCTTGTGTTGTTCTTACTCTCAGATGTAAGACGCTTTGGATAAAAGCGTCTGCCAAATAACTGCAGAATAGAATAGAATGAATAAAAAACGCAGTCGAAATCAGGAAGCGTGCTAGCAGCTCCATAAACCGGGATGAGGGGATGTACATGCTCTCACACACCTGGGATTCCCTACTCCAGAGACCACCACACGGCGGGGGTATGGCTGTCCCACTGGATCTGATAGGTTTGCTGGGACGGTCACATCTCCGGAAAACAGCTGATAACACGTCAGCAACACGCTAGCAACGCGTGAGGAAGGCTGCAGGTGCCGGTCGAAACATGTCAGGTATGTTAAACATCCTACTATCATTGTCTGAATATAAGGGAAAAAAACCTTATAACATTGAGGTAAGACAAAATGAACATCAATGAGTTATGTAAAATGTGTTTTAATTGGGATGTTTCTCACAATCACAAACCCAACAGAACTCTTTAGATAGTTTGTTGCATGCAGAATTAAAGCTTTCTATAATCAAGACAAATATCACCAGCAGGTCTCCTTATTGCCACTACTTCCTGTTGTTTCATGCGCCATTGTCTCTGGGCCTTGGATTATTAAACACATTTATCAAATTTGTGAAATACCTCCTCCCAGAGGGATACTTTCCACAGGTTATTTACATTCATCTTGGTGGAACTGATGCTAAGCTGGATATTTATGCCATGGTATTTACATTTTGGTTTCTAAATCAATCATTTCTATCTTTGGTGCCCTACAGATGTGACTCCAATGGAGGCATTAAGTTAATGAATCCACTTTTATTAGCTGTCCCCGTATGGGAGAACCTTTGCAGGTGAAAAATGTTGCTGCTTAACACGGAAAAGGATTTCTACAATTCTTATACCTATAAGGGCTTCATTAGGTATTAGTAGGTATAAGAGCAGGTATAAAACCACTGTTGTCCTTGGCCGAGTTGCGTCAATACTCAGACAAAGACTACTTCTAATCTATAAATCTCTTTCTGAATTTTTTTCTGCAAAATACATGAAAAACATGTCTTGTTTTATGGTAATTTCAGTCACTCTTATTAGTATGTATTAATTTTTAGAGCAATTTTGAACCTGAAATCCTACATTTTCTGTTGAAGCGATGCATAACATCTTTTTGTTTATTATTTGGGATTTCTGAACTTTGGTAATTGATTAATTTTTTTTATATTCTTTCTCTCTGTGGGGTACATGCATTAATATCAATCAAGATGTATATGAAAATAATCAGAATATAGATTTCCTTAAAAGACATCATCAACTTTTTGTTCCTTTAGAATAAAATTGGAGAAGGCAAGACTATTTCTGGCTATAAACTCTGCTGACATTCCTTTGCCAGCTAACCACAAAAACCCCTTTGAGCTGTTTGTGTTTCAGTCAACTTCTTGATTTATTGCTACAAGGTCCAGTATGATGTAAAACACTGCATGGATCCCTCTCTGCATAACAACCTTTACAGAATACTTACACATGATCTGCTCCAGCATGTCAGGAATCTAAATATAGAACAGCGCAGAATACCGGGCAAAATGACCTGTGACCAAAATACATGTTATTGAATATGCAAATTTCAAAATTAGTCAAAATGACCATCTTGGCCGTTCTTGTGTTAAATGCATCTGATGTATATATGTGAAGATTTAGTACAGAGATTTATCGCTAAAGATTTTATCTTAAGGTAAAGTCAAAAGTGACCATTTCTGTGAGGCACAGATGAGAGAACAACAACTGTTCCATTATGGGTCACATTTGAAGTGAGAAACTCAACCCTTATGTACAGGGTTAAACACAGTTGCTATCCCACCTGCTGGTACTTTGGACACTTTTGGTCCTTGCTGCTGCTTTCAGGTCTACCATCACTAAACTTTCACTTTGTTTTATTAGTGTTTTTTTATTTTTTATCATTTAAGTATAATGAACTTAAGAGAACATTGTGATGTCTTGTCTTGTGATGTGTGGACAGTAAGTTGAATGTAGAGTAACATCTGTCATGTCCTTTTAATGGTTTGACAAAGAAAAGCTATAGCTCACATTGCAAGCTTCTCCTTCTGCTCTCAGAAGCATACATGCATGAAAAAGGAAAGATATGGGTGTCACACTTGCTTCTCTCCCATGCTAATGAGGCCTTTGTAATTTAGTTATGCTAATACAGCGCAAGCTCTCTCCACAGCAGACAGGAAGAGACAGGCACAATCTATGTGCTCAGACTGGGACTGTGCCTCCTGTTTTTCCTGGGACCTGAAGTGAAAAATTATGTCACCATTAATAGAAAAGAGTTGTCTCCTTTGGGTTTGAGCAATTTGTTTCCATTTGTTTGCATATTTATATTCTCTACTGCATTGTTTTCTTTCATTATGTTTTTCCCTTTTTCATTTTTAATGAGTCCTTTTAATGAGTCCTTGGTGATCCAGTCTTCTCATGGCCCCACGTCTGTCATTGCTCTCTGAGCTATAGAGTGAATAATACTGAAGAGTCCCATTTTAAAAATGCATGTAGTGTATGTGCAGCTTCAAACGATGATCCCGTGCCCCTGCTTGAGGATGGCTCTGACAGTAGTCTTGATGAAAATCTATACTTAGACAAGGCTAAGCCAAGCAAACTCATTCTTTGCCAGCTCTATAGCATTATAAATGAGACAGTCCAGTGTGCTCAAGATTTCCCTGGAAGTCAATATTCCCTTCAGAACTACATGTTTTTCATCTTTTATTGAAGCCGGGGCTCTGAAAATTTGCCCGTGGAGTCAGTTTTTGTGTTGATTTAGCATTCTACCAAGGTTACAGGATTGATTTCTGGAGATGCCGCTGTGATTAAAGTCGGGAAACAGTTGGATGTCTGCTGAGGCTTGTTACATGTAAGGCCTGACGGGTACCCAGCACGCATCAGCAGACAGTCTGTTTGTCAACAAGTCATGTTTCACAAGCTGGGTGAGGGGGGGGCTGCTGCTTAACAAACTGAAAGGCAATTTGACAAGAGGGATTATCAAGCCCTGATTGGAAATCTGAGCTAAAGGAATGATATACACCAGCATCAGAGAATATCTAGTTTATGATCCAACCTGCAGACCATGCATGCATGTAACACCACCAATGTTTACACCAGTGGGACAACTACATCAGTCTATCTATTGATATGTCTCTAATGATCAAGCCAGTAGCGCCAATCCAAATCAAACATTAGTGCAGCAATCATCTGCTTTTCTTTGTTAGCCACAAACACCCCAAATGTCCGACCAATCACACAAGACTTCTCAGAGCCCCACGAGAAGAAAGTGCTTCTCGGTTAATGCGTCGATAACAAATCCCAAAACCAGGGCCACGAAAATGAATGAAAATGATGTCCTTTTGTTCTCGTAGCCTCAAGAACTAAATAAACTCTTGCTTCTTGCAGGTGTGTAAAAGGCTTTAGTTTACGAACTGCTTTGAGTTTGGCGTTTTTCCATCATCATCTTTTTTCCACGTTTTACAACTGAGTCCAGTGTCAGAGATTCTCGTATTGGTTGTTCTTCGTTGTACTGGATGTCTAATGTGCACTTATTGCAATTTTAAAATTTTTTTAAGCTTTGGATCAGAAGATTCTCTTTCTCTGTCTTTGATTGGCAGTTAATCACAACATCATTCATCCCTGAGCTCTGGTAAGGAAGGAATGAACATAGAATACACAGAAAGAAATGTGGGGATATAAAAGTCCTACACGAGAGAAAAATTAGATGCGGTGCAACAAAGACAAAAAAGTTAGTCGCACTTAACAAATGTTGTGGACGCATGTGCTACCAGAGCCCTGCTTCAAGTGTCTCCTTTCAATTTGGAGAGGACAGTAACTCCTTTCTGGGCCCCTCCTGGATAACTGAGGTGCACAGTCACCCATCTGACGATGCCCTTTACTTGTTCTTAAATTTGCAGTCTTTTCTGTTGTTCACTCCTCACAGCTTAAGACCATGGAGCAGGATAAAATGTAGATCAACTTGTAAATCAACAGCTTTGCCTCTGTTGTTCAGTTCTCTCTTTAATGTGAGAACTTTCACATCACAGCAGACGCTGCCCCAGTCTGTCTGTCACTCTCTCTCTCTTAATCTGAAGCAGCAAGTTTTTTTTTATTTTAGACCATGGAGTTGTTAATTATTATTTAATTTCCTACCTCATTCTTACCTTTATTCCGAATCATTTGACTGCAAACCACCTCAGTGTTTGCTGGAGGTCCTCATCTTTAAAAAACAGTCCTAAGTGGAAATTCTTTAGTCCTTTTATCTACTGAGAAATACTGTCCATAAACACAATGAACAGAATCAATTGAAAGAGCAGCGCAAGGGGGCAGGTCAATGGCAATATCCACTACCAGGGGTAGTGGTTATTTCCCTTAGTTTGGGTCACAAAAGGAAAGATCTCAAGCAAGCAAGTGAGAGAGGTGACAGAACTTTCTCATTTTTGGGCCTTATACACAGGCTACGAGGACACATGTGACTGTTAGAAAACCTTTAGAAAGTAAATTTTACATAATATGGGACCTTTAATCATTTTCCAGTCCCATTTATCTGCTTTCATCACTAGCTTTTTCTATGAAACACAAATTTTACTCACCTGCAGTTCGCTGTACCCATGTCTTTCATTTCACCCATTCATTCATTTTATTAAGTAAAGAAGCAAGTTCCAATAGTATGAGAAGAAATTAGCAGGAAGCATAATTGTAATTCACAATCCCAGACAACCTGTGATGCTGCTGGTCAAATGGTGTGGAAATTAATTCTAAATCTTTTCATGTTTTAAGTATTATTTTAGAAATCTTAGTGTCATACATACTGTGGTTCAGTCCCATGGAGGATTGTTTCAACTATATCTGTCTGAAATCCCCTACTTGAGATTGTCCATTTTGTTTTTTTCTCTGAATGTAGTGTGACAAGTTACACACTCCATGCCGTGAAATCAAAATATCCCTAAATGCACCATGGTAAGTAGTGTGGAGGTGACGGTCACTTACCCAGCATATAAATGCCACAATGCATTACAGTGAAGGAAAATGAAATGATGTTCAGATACACCTGAATATGGCAAACCTGTCAGATGCAAGTAATCTTCAAAGATACTTTTTTCTCTTTTTTTTAATCCAGTTTCTTGTCAATATAGATTTAACAAATGTAAACAAAAAATAAATTGATTTGATCGCTAATGTGTTTTTCATTCAGGCTCAGTATGTGCTTTTTCAACCAGCGAACATTTTGAGTTTGGCGCGATATTTTATTTGGTCGTTTTGAGGTGTCTGGGGAAGTGATGATACTTATTTCTGCACATCAAAAAAAAAAAAAATGTGATTCATCTTGCATACATTTTAAATTAATCACATGACAGAACTGATTTAAAGCCACAGGGCTGCATGCACAGTGAGATGCGTACACATGGTAGTTCTCCCTGGATATTTACCATCTGCCATAGCCAGCGGGCAAGGCTCCAGGAGATGTAGTCAGCTACTCAAAGAGCACTGGAAGAGTTTCTCCATGCCAAATACCACAGAGCCACCACACACAGATTGCCCTCTCAGCGAAAGAGTTAGAGAAAGAAGTAAGGATGGGATATGAATTAAAGGAAGAAGAAAGTACAGAAGAGACTAGAATGAAGAAAAGAGACAGAAGGGTCCTCTAATAGGTAGAAAGTATAAAAGAAAAGGCAGTGAAAAGAGTAAATGTGTTCAAAGATTACAGTAAATTGAAGAAAGACAGAAGTAGAGTCAAGAAAGGATTTAAAGAAGAGAAAGAGAGCGGAGGAAAATTGAGAAAAATCTTGCATTTACAGAATTGGGGTCTTATTGGCTGACGGAGGAAATGGGAGAGTACAGGAATTACCTTGCAGCTATAAGCCTGTCCAACTGTAGCTCTTGACTGCTGAGAGTGTGTGAGGACTCCCCATGCAGCGGTCTCCTTGACTCGACTTTGACTTCACACACTGCAGTTTTAAATGTGGAGACACATTTAGCATCAGTAATTCTTTTTCAGTACCATTATCATGCTATGCTGTAAGTTTTAAATAAAGAATTGTTATGGACATTCAAAAAAACTAGCGGGTTGTTGTTCTTGGATAGACAGCATCTAAATTATATCTTTTTTAACTGATAAAAGAAAATTATCTTTGGTGTCCCATTTTGTATTCTCTAAATGTTTGTTTTCTTGTGAACTGGTTACACAAAAGTACTATCACTACGTAAATAAAACCAATAATAAATAGACAAGGCAAATTACAGTCCGTGCACTATATGTTTATGGTTATAGTGCAAAAAAAGGAAGTGTGTTAGCTTATTATCTGGTAAAGTGATTAAAGTGGTTGTGTGCTTGTTCCTGAGGGTGTGTATTCAAGTGTTGATGGGGAGTGTCGGAGTCCAGGGTGTGTGTACATGTGTGTGTGTGTGAAAGGGGGACACAGCAGGGACAAAGCTGTCCCCCAGTCTGCTGGTCCTGGCCCGCAGGCTCCGCAGTCTCCTTCCTGATGGCAGCAGGCTTAAGAAGCTGTGTGACAGGTAGGTGGGGTCTCTTGCGATGCAGAGGGCTTTATAGGTGAGAGGTGTAGATGTTTTGCAGGGAGGAATCTCAAGTTACTTTTTGCCATTGAATGGGAGCAAACAAACAAGAATATTTTGCCATGCAGCAAGTGAAAGATAACTCTGGTGATGAAAATGCCAATCTCCTTTGTGTTACGTTTTATCCACTCTGAACCTTCCCTCTGAGCTACAGGAACAAATATTGTTATAACTTTTAAAAGGTAGATGGCAGTAGAGACCATTTCTTGATCTCGTGCTAAAAAAAGGATAACCTAAGGTCTAAGGGGAAGAACTACGATTGGGTCAAAGAGTGCCAATCTTGAACAAGATATTTATATAGTCTTACAGAGTGCTTTTCATATCAAATATCATGAAGTTGGGCGATTATAAAGAAGAAGCTGGCAGGAAACCATAGAGAGTATGGTTTCCTGCCAAGTATTTTTAAATGTGTTTTGAGACAAAAAAAAAAAAAACACAAACAAAAAAAACGTACAATTGGTAAAAAAAAAATGTACAGATAGGAAATGCTTGAACTTTTATGTATCTTAGGACAATGTGTAGAAACTCAGTTGTGAGCTGCTCTGGCATTATTTTCCAAATATTATGAGCCTGGATAGTTGTCAGGTTTTGAAATGCTTTGTGTATTTTATTTATTTATAAACTTGCACTCATACAGAGTTTCTGAATCTCTTGGACTTGCTTTGTTTTTCCATCACATCATCTCTGATCTGACATAATGAAAAGTAAAGCACAACCTGAGTTCTTAAAGTATAGTTATGATAAATCGTCACAGAACAACCCAGGGTAACAGAACATGCTTAGTTTCTACTTAGCAACTACATGCTTAAAAGTTCCTCGGCACAGCCAAACAGGACACCTCAGTTTAACCCCATTTCTTTTTAAGTTCTTTAAGGAGCAGACTAAGTCACCGACCTTCTTTTTGGAAGATGAGCCCTCTGTTTTACCTTGGCTGTGTGTGTTGACTGCAACTGAGCATGCTCGTTGTTGGAGGATAACCACTGCCTGAAGCAAGAGCTCCATAAAAAGGATGAACTGATTCAAAACTTTCCCGAAGCTTTCGCAAATGTATCGCAAGACTGCAACCCTCTGCAGTTGTTGCTTGAATTTGAGCTTCTTGTTATGCCCAATAGCCTTAGACAGTGCAGCCACCAGTCCCTGTCTGGCCTCCACACGCAAGCTCTCCAACAATTTGCCTGGAGGATCTGGTGGCTGAGTTGAGCTATATGGGAACTATTGGGAAGAATCATTGCAGCACAGTGAAAGAAGAAATCACTGGATTATGTCACCACCACCACTTGTGGCTGGGGCATCGGGCAGCTCAGTCAGAACACCTGGCTCTCTTCTGCTGGTTTAGGCTTATTTACTATTTTTAATGGGATTTTGGGGGGTTCTGGTAGATGTCTGCTATCTATCAACATATCTTAGAAAAAGTTACAGACCGAATATAAACACCTTCAACCATCAACCATGTGCCTCTGTGTGAAAATTATATAAAGTCTGATTGATTGTTTATTAATGACACATAGATGAATGACAGTATGGCAGGAAAAACACACTGACGTCTCAGTGTGTTTTTATAAGATATTCTAAACTGATTTGATAATGTGCTTAAATAATTTATGTGTACATTTCTACTTCAGTTTCTAACAAGGCAGATTGTACTCTGGCTGTCATAGTTTCAAGGTTCGAACCACGAACTTTCTTGCTGTGCTTTCCCATGGTAGCATGTTTGAGTAAAAAAATAACGTAAAGTCAAACTACACTAGCACGATAACAGGATATATTAAATTGCAAGCTACCCTACCAAACCTTTGGCTGGTAATGTATATCATTAACTTCTGTCTGTAATTTAAATTTGTTCATTTGTTTTAAGCATATTAATGAAAACACTAGTCCATTTATATTGTTATTTCCTATTCATTTTCTCTCCTCCTTCATTAACAGGTTACAATTTCTATATTTGAGACAGATTCATGACACAATGTACTTAGAGAAAAGTTTTATTGTCACCAGCTGGTCATCTGTAGGATGCCACATTCAGAGCACAAGTTGACAATTTTCATTAATATGAGGTCTGTCCAATAATATCTACCATAGTCCATCTTTTTATTTAAAGAGTAGGAAATTATGTGCATGTTGAAATGTTTTGTTGATGGCAACTCTGAAACCACTCATCCCTATAACCTAAAAAAAAAAAGAAATAGCCACCATGTCAGAGGTACAGAATATGGTCAATAATCCATGTACTGACACAAATAATAGCTCAGAGTTCCACCATTCAGCTTCATAGAACAGTTTCAGTGTGGACTTATTGCTGCTGAGGATTTGTCTGTCAAGTAAGTTGTTCTCATGAAGAATTTACATTATCATATTTTGTACTGGTGGTTTTCCAGACAGTGTGTGGTCTCTCTTAAAAATAGGTGGTTAATTACACAGGCTGGCCATTAATGATCAGCAACAACCCTCTGTCTGCATTCTGTTTTTCTAAAATCTTTCCACATATAATGTAAAGAAAAAAGGCTTGCAGATAGCATGAATTTAATTTATACAGGAAAGCATTCTTCACATTTTTATATCCTGTTCTATCTCCAAACCTTTACACATGCCATTCATGCAACCTTCCTTTCTAAAGGCCCTGTATCTTTCGTGTCTGTGCATATGTGTGTGTGCGAGGGAGGCAGAGAGAATTTCTTTTAGCTCCCCTATCACTTTCAAAACTTTTCCATCTATCATCCGAACTCTTCTTTTTTTCAACACATTCGTCCAAGATCACCTCTGCCCTCTTCTGTTGTTTTCTTCCTTTTCCTCTCCTTCCTCCTCCTCTTCCTGTCTGGGACAATAAAGGAAAGGATCCCTTTCTACTTAATGTCACCTCCTGACAAATGAGACCGTAAGCAGCAGTGCACCAAGGGTCCAACTCTTGAGGGCCAATTCAGCTGAATGACATTGAAAAACCCTCAACTCTGTTCTTCTGTTCCCTTTCTTTTTTTCTTTAAGCTTCCTGTTCAGCCTCAGGATCATCTTTGGACGGACAGACACATACTTTATTAATCCTGTGAGGAAAATGTTTCTGTTACAGCAGGATTAAAATAAATAAAGAACATATGAAAAAACGTAAACATATAGAGAAAATAGATAATAAACTCATATACACAACATATACATGGATATACATTTTTTGCTTAATTTATTATAATTTAAGTGAAGCCACTGACATTTTTTAAGCTTTTGGATACATAGAAAAGTACGCAAACTTATTAAAAAGGCCAACCACCAGCTACAAATGCATCCGTATTTTGAACTTTTATTCTCAGTGAATACACATCAGTAGTACTAATATCTATACAAATTTGAATTAATTATCCATACCCATATTGACGTTATGGCTCAATGATGATCAGATATGTGCTCTTGGAAGCCTTTACTGTAGAAGTCAGGTGTAATTAGTCACATCTCAGAGCGATGTTCTCTCTAGGGAGTAAAAAATAGAAGAAACATGTCAGCTGTTATAAGTGAGACATTTAACCATTTCATTAACATTATTAGCTCTTTCTGAATTTGTAAAAAGAATTGTAAAGATTTAAATTTTTACACTTCATGCTATCATCTAAAGATTCTGAGAAACTGGAGACATCTCTGTGTGTAGTGGATGCTGCCAAAAATCAGGTTTGGATACACATAATTTTGAGGTTGAATTACAAATAGATGTGATTCAGTCATGGAAATTACTGAATGGGCTAAGGAAAATGTCCAGAAAGCACCTATGAAAACACTTCACAATTGCATCCACAAATGCAGGTTATAGCACTTTTAATGCAAAGAACAAGCAATGTGTGCCAGCAACAATCATATATATCAATAGAATAAATGGTATAACTGCTTGGTGTGGTATAAATTTTCTCTTTCTCTGTGTCAAAGCTCATATAGGCTGAAGGGGACACCTTTAGCCATTACTTTTCTTGAGTTTTTCTTTCATTTCATAGTGTCTTTATTTTCCTTGCAGCTCTCTTTACAGAGGTCCCACATGACATCATAACCCACAGTGGTGAGGATGTAGAGATGGCCTGTTCCTTCCGTGGGGCGGGCCCTCCTTCCTACTCCCTGGAGATCCAGTGGTGGTACATCAAGGACCACAGGGACTGGCAAGAGAAGACTCCCCGTATCACTAGCAATGTAAGCTGCAAGGGAAATTAGGTTTTTCCAGGCTGCTTGAATACAGTATAACTACGCTGATTTTGGGGTAGCTCATCTATGTTTCTCAAATATGGTTAGATCACCTGGTTAATTAATTTTCACTTGGTTTATAAATGTTTGTTTGTTTTTTTAATAATCTTCCACTCCAAGTCTTTCATTACTCAGTATAAAAGTAAAAGAAACATATAGCCATGCATTTATTAAAGTATAGCACAGTCATTATTAGTCAAATGTACTTTAGTTAATAAATACTATTGTTGAACTCTACCATACAAATGCTAGTAACTGTGCAATAAAGACAATCACCTGTGTTGGTTAAAAAAACTGTGTGTGTGTGTGGATGCATGTGTGAGGTACGGTGCAAATTGAGGCGTTTAAACAAAGAGGGGCAGAACGGGAACTTCACCTTGTGACTGATAGTCACAAGATCGCTATGGGTACAAGGAGCTGACAACATTGCATTACAGTCATTTAGCTGATGCTTTTATCCAAAGTGACTTACAGTGGTTAAGCAGTAGCATTAAGTGTCTTGTCTAAGGACCCAACTGGAAGGTGTTAACATTCGTCCACTGTGCTATTCAAACCCTTGTCTCCCACATGGGTAACTGATGCTCCACCAACTGAGCTAACAAGATGGCTGTTGTTGCCATGAAGACAGTGATGTCACAGTGTGAACATTTGGTCATTTGTCTATGTAGCCACGTGTTAGCATTTGTAAGCAACTACACACGATACAGTAAAACAGTGTTCAACGTGCCTCTGTCTTTCTAGATTACTTAGAAGACTACTAAATGGTTGAGAGTGTTGGAATTCCAAAAGGCACCAGGTTAGATGAGGAAATGTTAGTTTAGCATGCGAGTGCAATTTTTAAACATAACAGAACTTGTCTAAAATAACCTTATAAACTTAACACATACACAAAGGAAAGGTTTTTGAAACCATAAATAAACTGCAAGCCATTTACAGTAAAACTGATCATGCTGTTGACTCCTGTAACTTCAAGAACAAAAATACATGCATATTTAGCAGCAATTTATTCTAAGTTTAAGTCACAGGTAGAACAATGCAGCACTGGGCTCGGCCTGAACCCTGAGCACTGGGTGTGAATCACATTTTATCTTAGGCCAGGAGGCTGCCTCGTACAAGGGCTGGCTTGACATGCAACCGTTTGTGATTGGCCACTGACGTGAGCAGGCCAACCACTGCCCACGCGATAGATTGGGATGTTTTTCAATGTGCATAAATGTTGAATTGAGGTTTGTCTCTGATGTAAAAGACCTAACTGATATCGAACTGATGTTTCTTGGTTACATGTGGTTCTTATGTCACTCTATGTATTGGGCAAGTTCTAGCTGAAGAACAGTGAGACAAATAAGTTCTGTTAAAACATACATTATAAAACTTTCATAGCAGAGCTAGAACAGTTCAGAATGTAACCCTATTACAATGCTTAGCCATGTTATGCTAAAAATAATGATGGCACTAACTGCTAACATCCAGTATGTGTCCTTTGTTACCACAGTCCTTTGGAAACAGTTGGTCTTTAAAGAAAAAGGGGAGCTGCATAGGGATCCTTTGTCTAGCTAAATGCAGTTGTGTCCAGTTGGGTCTCAGTTCTGTTAAACTTAGTGTTCCTTAGAAGAAGGAGACAGGTTGCTTCATCTTAGCTGGAGAGGTTAGCAGGCAGGCTAACCAAGTGGCTCTCTTGGAGGGAAACTTACCTTCATTTGAAAAGATTCCAGATTAATGCTACAAAATAGAACAGATCGACCGGCTGCATCTGTCAGGCAGATTTGGAGATTGGTGAGATCAAGTTACCAGGTTTTTCCTCTGGTGAGGGCTGCTGTTCCTCAGAGCTTGGAGTAGGGAAGTTGGCCTTGATCCTCCAGAATCAAAGTGGAGAGGTGTGATCCCATTGGAAGTCTGGCTGGAAGAGAGGCAGAAATTAGAGGAGTCCTGGAGCTTATCCTCCAGTTAAATGACGTTGGTAGGAGTGGCAACCTGGAAAGTGTTAGTTTTTTAATCCACAAATGAACGCTAAATGGTTTTGTGGTGTCCCAACATGCTGTTTGATTCTGTTGAACCTAAAAACTCTCAGAGCCAGAAGCATCTCTTTCCTCTTCCCAAGCTGTGGCCAGTACTGCTGAATGCCACCCCTTCCAGGAGAGCAAGCAACTGTTACGACTGAGCCTAAATCTTTACTGCATATCACTCGAAGTGAAATGTAATATTAGCCATGGCAGAAACCCTCTGGCATGAAAATGAAGGTATAATTGCTGATTACCATTTGCCTGCACTGGGGGGAACAGGTTGACTCTCTCCCATCATGGGAGAACTCGTGCTCCCCTGTTGTGCCTCTAGACACTATAATTGGCACTGAGAAAGAAATAGATTTTCAAACTCTCTCTTCACTGCATGCATAATTCATACCCATGCCCAAAAGAATACCTCTGTGCCTCTGCATACCCAACCTCTCACACACACACACACACTTTCCTACTCAGAAGTATACACGCATAGTTTAGAGTGTGTGCTTGTGCACACACATTTATACATGTAAGTGTAAGCATTTACACATTAACATGTACAACTTAACCCAAGAGAAAGTTTAACTGTGAAAAAACATGGATTCATGTTATTACTTATCTTCCTACGCAGGTTGCAACCCTGGAGGAGATGTCCAAGGACGCCACCAAAATTAGCGTGAGTAGCATCAACAGCAAGCACAAATCCAGTGTTAATAAGCACAAGCTCTTTTTCATCATGATTTGTACTTGTTCTGTATGAAAAGCCTATGTAATATTTTATGTCACTATAAAACTACAGATGATCCTGAGGGGACCACAACTTTACAGTGTGTCATCATGTCGAACAATGCCTCTGTCTTTACTAGGTGGTAAAGGTGGCTGGTAGCAACATCTCTCACAAACTTCGTCTCTCCAGCGTCAAACCATCAGACGAGGGCACCTATGAGTGTCGTGTTATTGACCACAGTGGGCCGGTGGCACAGCGCCATCATGTCCGGGCCTACCTTCAGGTGAAGCCTGAGGAGAGTCTGGTCTCAGATGATGTCCAGCTACAGGAACCGGGGTACCGGTCCCAAGGGAATCACCCCCACACATCCCACCAAACAGAAGGCAGGGAATGGAGGAAGGAAACAGCTGGCATCCCTGCTGATTGTAACGAGAGCTGTGGGTTTTAGAGCAGGCGATTAGCCCATCTGCATGTTCATGACTTAGCTCTGTAAGGAGGGACTATCATCACAGTATCCACCACACAGTTGACACATTGATTTTAACTTGACCCTTTGTGTTGGTTTGTCATTTATGTTGTTTGGAAGCCAGTGCTGTTGAATACCAGTAGAGGGCACTGACAGTAGTACATCAGTCTTTTTTTTTGTTGTTTCATTCTTGTACTGCTTGCAGTTGATTTAAGTTGTTACTACAGCAGCAAGGCTTTAACAAAAAATTTTTAAAAATCTGTAATTTTTTAAATTCTCTTATTGATGCTTTTAATAGTAAACACAACATTGCTGAAATTGAGTGTTATAGACAGAAAATAGAACATTTCTTTTTCCCACTTTTGTTGTCTTATACCAAAAGACTTGATCGAACCTGGAATATTTCTTAAGCTTTTCTTTCTTTGTTTCTCTAAAAACCCCTGTAAATGCATTGATTAAACTCCTGTAACTTTTGAAAAGAGTTTACATTCAGCTTTTCTGAATTATGCTAAAATGTCAGTTAAAAAGCAAATGTTTTTCTTCATCTTATACAAATTCTTCTGTAAATTCACGCTTTGCACTGCAGACTTTTACGTTTACCACTAATATGAAGTTACCGAAAGCTGCTTAACCAACAATAAAACCATAACTACATCACAATGTTCATCACACCAAACCATTACAATCATTTCCTCATCTGCAATGACTTTGTCTAAACCTCTCCTGAAGGTTAAACCTTACTTTTTGACTGTGTTTGTTCTTAGTGCTGCTGTTTGGTATTTAATCTGTTAAATATATTTGTTTAAAATGTCTTTTGTTGTTTTTTATTTTCAAGCCAAATCAAGGTTAAATAACAATTATCTGAAGGTGCAATGTTGCTGTGGCATCTTTATAATAAAATAAATCTGTCACATGTTAGCAGACTTCAAAGTTATCTGTATTTGTTTTGTGTTTTAAAGGATTTGCCTTATAAGCTCTCATGTGTCATTCATTGGAAATGTGTACTACATTTTATACAGCTTAAACTTACAAATTGTGAAAAAAAAGCTTAGTTTTATTTGTCAAAATTAGTTTGAAAAAGAACTTAAAACAACAAACAGTTTAGTGACAGTTTTCACACAAAATGTCTGTTTAAAAATGTGTGTTGCTTCCGGTTTCTGTAGAGGCTGTTGTCGGTCTCTGTTCACCACTAACAAGTTCATCCCTCTGGCCAGCAGAGAGCAGCACTATTTCATGCACAAATTAGTTCATGCATAAATACTGTACTGAATGACCTTTTAGTGACAAAGAAAGTGTCATTTTTTATGAAAGTAACAAGTTTTGAGGCAGGAACTAAACAAAAAGTTTTTAATAAAAATAGGTAGAACCTGCAGGCCACCTGCACCAGCAAACTTGCAGCTGTATCTTGTTACTACTGGTAGTTACTTACATTTGAACTGTTAACACTTGTAAACAAAATGTAGATTTGCTGATCTTGTAGTTTTGTTGTTGCCTAATGCAGGGACACTGATCACGTGGAGGCACTTAGTTTTGGCACTGCCACTGAAACGATATGGGGCCAAGCTAGGTGAAGAGATCAAAAAAAAAATAAGGTGAATGAGAAATGCAAGTCTAAGTTTTATTCAGTTTTTTTTTCAGCCCCTTGGCACTGCTAGCATTGAGATCATATCAAACATGTGACTTAGATTTAATGTTAGATTTAATTCTTTCTTCATGAGTGGTGAAGAATGAAAGTTGTTTTTTTTTTGTTTTAAAAGGAAAACGGTGCATTTCACATTACAACAGCAGTGCATACTTAACAAATGATGTAATGTGCATCCCAGGTGCAAGAGGATAAGTACATAATAAGGTGGAACTCTGTGAAATGATTGCAGGATGTGAATATTGTGTTCATATTTGAGGCAGAATGTGCAGAAACACAGAGCAGCATGTTTACGGGAAGAAGAGATGTGTTTTTTCTTTAAGTAAATGTTTGACTATTGCTGTCACTGCAGTCAAACTTTATCCCAATCCCTGACAAAATAATTACTATCGTTAATGATACACATGATGATGATACACAAACAGCACATTGCCTCACTGAACACTAGAATATGTCAGATTATCACATAAGTGTAGAAAACAATCTGCACAGAGCAGTCAAGCTATTCATTTAAACCACTTTTTTCTTGCAACATGATCACAAAAAAGTGTGTAAAAGTAGAACTTTTATAAAACAAATTTTTACCTAAGAGGAACTTAATATTTTTTAAAGTTTTGCATGCAGTTACAGTATTTCATTAGCCTTAAAAAGAACAAAGAACTCACTCTGCAATAGCAAGAACAGAATGTGAATATATCTAAACATACAGGCATTAAAGTATTAAAGTGTGTAAATGATGTTTATATCATTGCTAATGCATTAACATTTGTGATTGAGTTTTTCTATTGAGCTTAAGTGTTTCATTTTCCAATTATGACATTCCTGAAGCCTTTGACATGGCACAGCTGGTTACTGTCAAAGTCGACCACCAGCTTTCTCAGCCCAGAATGGGTGGGAGTGAAGTAGATTTTAACTTTGGCATCCTCCCCAGGTCCGACAGTGGAATTCAGCCTGAAAGTAAATATTTACGTATTATTATTATTATGAAAATGGCAGGAGGGACTTCAGATTTCTTAAACATCTGGAAGATTAGTTACAAGTGTACAACGGACAAAAGAACCTAAGATACTCATGACTATTTATGGAAAGGATGCAGATGGAGCTGCAGTGTTTGAACTGCTCAACAGAACAAAGAGATTAAACAGGACAGACCATAAAAATGGATTGTGCAGACAAATTATGCTGTCAGGAAATCAGGGATGTTTATGTGCAGTAACAAGCTGGATAAATTTTACTTAGCTAAATTGACAGCATTCAAACACACAAAGAGACTCATAGTGAGATAATATGAACAGTAAGACGTTCACTGGTAATTCATGAATTACTGCTGCAGTAATCCTCTGTGGACTATGTTACTGTACTAGTGTGCTCTGCCTGACTAACAGCTGCACATCTAGCCAGACATCTGGCTGCTGCAGTGAAGCCACAGCAACAAACCAATAAACAAAACAAAGCTTGTCTCAGAATGGGAAGTCAAATGGACGAGAAACATTTCAGTCCTGCATGTCTTTTGTTTGTTTTTTAAATATATCTGATTAACTCTGACTGCAAGTTGGATAATAATAATCTTATACAACCTCTCAGAGATAACATGTCCCCCAGTCAGGTTGGCCCCCTCGATGCTGAAGCAGCAGTTCTCCAGCGGCTCTGGTAGAGGGTTCTGCATCGTGATCTCTGCAGCCAGCTTCCGGTTCTCCTTTGGTTCACCCAGAATCTGTCGGACACAATCATCTCTAAGTCTTATATTGTGCACTTCTCATCTTTGCTTATAAAACTCTGAAAACACAGTTGAGCTGGTGGTGTGCCACTAAAAATGTCTCCTGTGCTTAAAAATACTGCACGAGCTTACTATAACCAAGAATTTGTTATTTACAGTAAGCCAACAATTCTACTGAATGGTATGAATTTTTGATGGTGAGCTCAACTGAATATCAACAGACTTAAAGAAAAACTTCAAAACAGGAGAAAACACTACTGCTTGTTACTGATAAGATGGTAGTGTGTCAACACTTATCACAGGATAAAGAAACGAGCTGCTTAGTGCAATTGCAATTAATAAAGAGCAATATTAAAAAATTTACACATTTAACATGTGTGAGGTGTAACAACACTGGGAGGCAGATAATAGCAAAGAAGGAATTACTTATGGCAGGGTCTGTTATGTCTTTGTGAATTAAAGCGGTAAAAAAAAAAAAGAGCTGGCATTATCCAGTCTGTATTTCATCCATTGGGTTTCTCATTATGTCTCTGGGTTTAACACAGCTGGGAAACCAAACACTGCCACACTCAGCCTCTGCGGTTAATCTGCCATGGCCTCTCATTCACTCCTTGCCAGTTCATACTTCAAACAACACACAATAACAATAAAAAAATTTCTTTGGCTAACTCTTGAAAAAGGCGTGAAACATTTAGTCATACTGTTTCAGAACCATCTCTGCTTTCCTCTGAAACGCTTTCATTCTCAGCTGTGCCACAGTCTTCACTAATAAAACTGTATATGCCCTGAAACTGTTCTGGTTCGCCTCTCCGCAGCAGATATCGCAACAGATGCTTGTAAAAAAAATATAAATATGCTTTTTCTGTTAATTTTGATTAGTAGCTTGCTAAATAACCAATAAAAACTGTCTTATTTGTAGCATATTGACTTGAATGACATCAGGCTGGTTTGAATTAAATTGCATGGTTTTTACGTCACATTAATCTTCACATCCCTGTTGCAGTTGCTGTTGTCTTGATTCTTTGAAGAAAACTATCATTAATACTTTTTGACCTGCAACAAGTGTGTGGTGTTGTATATTCCTGTAGGGACCCCCGTTTCTATGTGATTTCCAATTCCTTTTTTTTTTTTTTTGTCATTTTATTGTGTTACAAGTTGTTCTTATGCTCCAATCTTTGGGCAAATGTGTGCAAACCGTAGCCAATAACAGCACATCAGTAAAAACAATAATGTAACTGCAGACATGAGTTTTAATTATGATCTCTTTTTCTTGTTTTTGTTTAAATATTAGCTAAAACTACACAATCATCCATCACCTCCACCTTCTCATGGAATTGTACAGAGTTGTTCAAGTGTAGATGTGCTTATTTGTGCTTTAGAGCACACAGTGGGACAACTAGTAAATCAAATGGCAGGACCAGCTTGCTTATTTTGTGTTTTTGGGTTTGTTTTTTTCCCATGACTTCATACTGTAGTACTCACTCTGACTTTGATTTCAGGATTATCCACCACAATATTTCTCACTGCCAGTGTTGCTTCTCTGGTGGAGTAGTCCACTAGCAGAGCTGCCAGACGGATTAAGTTGTCCTCAGTCAATTGGCTGCCATACTTTGAGTAGTTCAGTCTAAGAGGAACTTTTCTCTCTAACAGAACACAAAGAAATCATATAAAATTAACTGTGATCTTTCACATTTCAGCATTATTCTCGTGTAATTGCCACACAGTGACACGGCTTACTGTACCTGCTCCTGCTGAGAGCTCAACATTCAGCAAGTCTTTAAAGCCACAGTTCCCTCCTAAAATTCCACTGTAGGACAAAGCACAGGACCCGAATACCAGGCGACACTTTTTGTCACTCTGCGTGTTGTTAGTAACAACAGCAAACACATCAAAGTCACAGCCCTTGTTCATGCCTGATGTCACTTTGATAGTGAGTTGTAGGCCTTGACCCTGCTGATGCTGTTGCTGGAGCAGCTTGTTTTGGTGGTTGGCCTTCCTGAAAGCATCGCGCTCTTCATCAGATCCTGGGAATGTGGAAGCAGAAGTACCAAACATTGGATGACACGGGCCTCATAGCCTCAGTGTTGTCATCCAGACCAGTTGATTACTATAATACATTTGGGGTGAGAGGTGATAAACATTTTATGAACCAAGAATAGCACAAATGCTGACAAATAAATGGAAATGATAGTTTAGTTTTATCCTCAAGCATGTTGAAAAGACAATGAATGGGAGCTAATGATGAATATCCTTTTTGGTCTAAATTTAATAATTAATGTTAATTTTCCAACACAAGGTTATGTCTCCATACATTCAGCAGGGCTGGCTACCTTCAGGGTACTTATAGAGATGAGTGATGTCCTCTCTGGCGTCACTGCCTACACTCTTGGTGCTGATCTTCTGGCCCACCAGTGCAATGGTAGTGACATCTGAGGTGCTACCGTCTTTTTTCTTCATGTATGTGATGACATCAGCATTGACCTCAGCAAAGACAAAGGGGGCATCATATTTAAAGGCAAGTTCTCCTTCCTTGATGCCCCTGACAGGGATGGGACCACAGCAGTACACGCCTGAGGGAAGGAGAAAATATCAGGACAACAAAAGCTGTTAAAAAAAAATAAAAAAAAAATAAAATACTAAAGTAGAAATAAGTAAAAGTGTGTGTCACCTTCACTTTTCTCTTGGGGTGTTGGGTCACTGGCTTGCCAGCCGTTGAAGTCGGGTTTAAGGTCAGGCCGGGTCATCCAGCTCTCCACCCAACAGTGGTAATTCCTCCAATACAATACATACTATTAACTGAACAGCTGAAAATAACAGAACATCCCAGTACTTGTCCCCAACTGCAGTAAACTGGTTGATCTCACACAACAGAATAAACATCCATCTAGCCAGCCATTGTCTGTTGAGAGGCAAGGTTACACCCTGGACAGATCACCATCCAGACTTTGCAAACTTCAGAGTAATCTAATTCACACCTACTTTAACTATTAGCTCCTTTTTGCAATTATTTGTGTTTTTATTGTATTCAAAAGTGAGATTCTTTTGTCATTTTTAAACAAGCCACATTATTCTAATTTTTAAACGTATCTCACCAACTTTTTTTCTGAATATGCAATATTATACGGTGGCAGATATGCATACAGTACACGCTTTAAAATCCTGAATGATACAAGCTGGAGTACACTTGTACAAGTCAGAATTAGTGTTCATGCAACCTATGAGAATGGTTTAATCACTTTATCTATGGTTGTTCATAGCATCATGTGTCCCCTTTAAATATTTAAATGAGGTCTTACCAGATCATTTCTTTGGACTGAATGAGTTCCCCGTTTTCATTAACATATCGCTCAATCACCAGGTTGCTGTTGGTGTCGTGAGCAGACAGGTAGTTGGTTACAACTCGGCAGGGGATGCCCAGAGCTCTGGAAACTGACAGAAGAGTTTCAGAAGAAGAGAAAAATGCATCTCAGAACTATGCCTTTACACAGTTCATAAAATGCTGTGTGCTGTCTAAAGATACGACTGAGAATGACTGAGCCAATAGATCAGCTCAGCCCTATCTTACCCGAGCAGGCCACTGCAGCAAACACCCAGCACTGTCCATAGCGAACAGGCTGACAGGCTTGTGTGTCCCAGTTACGCAGAATCTCCACACTGCCACGCCAAAACGAGGGGCTTACACCTCCTTCATAGCCATCTGTCCATTTTCCCAGCAACACCCCTTTGTCGTCATTACAATTCACCTGCCAGGCAAAAGAAGAGAGATTCAAACCTATAAAATAGCTTCTTTTCAATTTAAGGTGATGTTTTTAGTAAACCATATTCATGCAAAGGCAAGAGTGTCTTTAAACAGAGGTAAACAGACAGTGGCAGCTCTTACCATGGCGCTTAGAACTCGGGAAATATAGATGGGATTTCTTCTCCCGGAGCAGTCTTTGGAGGGATTACGCAGACATTTAGGATTCATATCCAGGATTCTCAGACAGATATCCAGGATTCCACTTTCAAACTGTAACATTAGTTGCACATTAGTTGCTCATTGGCGACAAAAGTAACATTGTTAAATGCACTGAGATAAAAGGGATGAATAAACAGCAAAGTGAATTTTTAAAACTGCCCTGCTGTAAAGCTTCAGCTGCACAAAGAAAGCTCAGAGTGTAGTCAGATCTAAAAAGAGAAGCTCCCATTATCACACCTTCAAAGCCTACAATCCAATTTACTTGTTAAGGCTCTAGACATGATGTAACACATCATACATTAAGAGGAGAGTCTCTTCTTATCAAAATTACTGTAATTCAAACTCTGTGACATTGTGCTGGCTCATCTGGTACGTATGATTAAGTGATGCAGATATCAAAATTGTTGGTCTTGGTACCTGGCCAAAATTCCAGGGAGTAGGTATGGGATATTTGTAGCTGCCTCGAAAGATGATTCCATCCTGAGACAAAACGTACTCTGCCAGACTCTGCTCATTATCCATATATACTGCATCCCCTGTTGCCAACAGAAAATACAAATACTGTTGTACTGACGTCATATTCATTTCTTAGAAACTAATATTTCCTAATACAAGTAAGAATAATTGAACTGAAATAAGATTCCACTGATGGATTTTTTCCTTTCCGTGGCCCACGCTGGGGTAAAACGTGATCATCAAAGCACTTTTCAGCCAATACTACTTGACGCATGTGGTCAGTTTACCCACCTGGACACCAGGGGTTAAAGAGCAGAATGAACTCAATCTGTACTGACTGCCCCAGGGTCAGGGTGTAGCGGCCTATCGGTGCATCAGGGGCAGAGCAGATGGACAGGGCCACCATGTCCCCGGGGGGGCTGATGACAGCAGCACTCCAGCGGGAAGTGTCAACACTGGGAGACAGACCAAAGGAGGCCCTGGTGCCATACTGCTCAGAGGGTTGCGGACCTACATGTTGACAGATAAAAAATTAGATCCATAAGTCTGAAGCAAAGAAGCCAAAAGTGTTTTAGTAAAACATTTGTGTCTGGAAAATAGAAACCCCTCTGTTTTCTCCACCCTTTCAGTGTTTACTTGAAACATCTCTGGAATCTTCTCATGCATGGATAGCATAACTGTGTAATAGCACCAGCTTACTTCAATTATTTGTACCCAAGTCAATCCTTACACTGCCAACTAGTTTTTTGATGTCATGCCCTTTACTGAGGGGCATGTTGGGCTCCACTTATAGCAATCACAATGTGCTTGACTTTCAAAGCCTGATAGCGTTATCTACAGTTATACACATGCTTCCTTTTTGGCAAACAATGTTTCCTTTATTAAAAAAAAAAAAAGTTGTGTTTGCTGGTGTGAGACTGTGCGCTCTTATATAGTTAAATATATATAACACAACATAGTGAAAATAGTTAATATATCTGGCGGGGTCCTTCGCGACCAATAAAACAGGTTAACAAGTCCCTCTTCATTTTGTGGTGGTTTTATTGTGCTCGTGGCTCCCAAACTGTGCTCAACAGTGCAAAAATGTCCAAAAACTCCAGTAAAAGAATTATATTTACATATTTACAAAAAATAGAATAAGAAAAAAAGTATACCTTTGGTCTCTCTTTCGACCAGCCAAAAATACTTATCACTATTACTCAATCTCCATACATCCTTCCAGTTGCCAGCAATGCAACTCAATGACCCTCTGCACTTCTAAGGCTTCCATTTTAATTACTCCCCTTGGACTCAATAATTCTTGATTTTTACAAACAAATCAGTTTAGTTAAGATCTTTTTAAGTTTCCACAATAATAAAATAAATACAAAAATAACCGGAATTCTACACATTCATTTAGGACCATCACATTCATTACAGTGGCATAAATACAGAAGTAATTGGTTGCTTTTTTTAAATAAAAATGTTTGGCGCAAACCGGAGTGATTACATGATTGTGACGTCACTTCCGCTAGTCGGCCTTCTGAACAGCTGATTGGATGTTGCCTCGGTTTGGACCAAAGCCACGGCAGTGACAGGAAGAGGATGGTAATTAACTAACAAACACCACATAACCAATAGGCCTAGAAAAATATTAAGTGTGCACCCTTAATAAGTCGCTACGTGAGGCAGATTGAATTCCTGTGTGGTTTACTGTTGTCTGACTGTCGGACTTTGACGTGATCGAGTTTGTCCCCATGAAACAAGCCAGGCGAGTATGTGTGTGTGTCTGTGCATACGGACTCAGTGTTAGTAGGAACTGCTGTCAGTGACAAGATGGCTTCGTCACATCATCCCTCTCGTCCTCAAGGTTGGCAATATTTGGCAACCATGACAGGTAGTCTGCAACAACATTAGATTTTCCAGATCGATGTCGGATGTGGAAATTGAAAGGTTGCAGTGAGAGGTACCAACGTGTAAATCGGCTATTATTGTCCTTCATTGAACTTCATTGAACTAATCCAGGTAAGAGCTTGATAGATCAAATTTTCTTCCCCAAAGATAATAGCGCAGACTTTCTAAAGCCCATTTGATTGCCAGTCCTTCATTTTCAATGAGAGAATATCTGCTCTTACAAGGAAGTAGCTTCCTTGTACACTGATTGAACACTGATTAATTAGGATCAGAAATTCATCAAAGCTGTCAGTCAGACAGTTCCCAGTCAGGAAGTTCTCAGTCAGACAGTTTCCAATCAGACAGTTGCCATTCAGGCAGTTCCTAGTATGACAGTACCCAGTCAGACAGTTCCCAGTCAGGCAGTTCCCAGTCAGACAGTTCCCAGCCCAAGAGTAACGCGGTCCACTGGGAATCCTCCTCAACCTCCCGATTAGCCGGCATTGCTCTTGATGTATGATGATGTTTCAGCGTGAGAAATCGGAGGATTAGCGTAAGAGCGTGAGAATTCACTCAAATGTGTGAGTCTTACGGCCAATGCATGAGAGTTGGCAGCCATGCGGACTCAAGTGTTAGTAGGGACGGCTGTCAGTGACGAGATGGCTTAGTCACAATATAGTTGCTGTTCAGTGAATATAGATGTCTTATCTAATATTTGGATTAAGCTCTTTGCAATGAGTTACAGGAAAATGCAGATATATGAAGCAAGAGCACAACATCTAAAGGTAGAGTGTGAAAGCCAGCTGTAGTATTACAGACGACCAAACAGTATTACTCTGTTTTCCTTTCTCCGTCAACATTGCTGCTCCTTTTCCCATCACATCTTTGAATAAGTGACAAGAAAAATAATGTTAAAGAACACACACAGTAGTACGGGGTTTGAGTGTGCACCGACTTCCTGAATGAGAGGATATAACCACAATGCTTTTTCATTAACAAAGCTGTGCCACTGACCATTAAACAAGCAGTTAAGTATCTGGAAAAACATACATTTGAACATTTTGTTTAATTAACGAATTACTTAAAAGCATCATCACCTGTTTCGGCAACACAGTCAAGAGAAGTGACACTTGGCTGGAAGTTTCCAGAGCGAAGATACAGACTGATTGAGAAGGGCTGGCCTCTCCTCACGATGAGTCGATCTACACCGTTGAGATCAGTGCGATGGTCGGTATTATTATACTCACACTCCAGGTTCCAGTGATCAATGTCCAGAGCTTTACAGAAGAAAAAACAAAATAATGCAAAACATTACTCGATTTGTTATTTCTAGCTTCTCACTTACAACATACAGAACATTCTAGTTTTTATATTTATTTATTTTTTACCCAGGATGGAGTAGACTGTGGTTAACCTCATTTCTTCAACTGTGAATGTGGCTTTGCTGCTTCCTTTTTATAGTATGATTTTCCTGACCTAATAAATTAATTTGATTATTGTCTGTGCCTCTGTAATCTGTGATCTTTGAAGCTTTTACAGACACATGAAATCAAGTTCTGTGATTTACTGCATGATAAAAAATTTGGTTTGGCAATTTTTGTGTGTATTGATTCAACAGAAGAGTTAACACAGACCCCCCTCTCCAGGGCCTATTATGACAAATACAGTCCCACCCTTTGATTTCCGGGTTTTAGGAAAAGCAAGGCTGCCACTGGTCAGGCTGCTGTGGGACACATCAGACGGTTAGCCTCTCCCATTATATAATGCTTTGGTGTTTAGAAAAGGCCTAAAACAGGCATGAAATGGTGGAGTCAAGGCTTCGCTAGACTGCTGTTTTACATGAAGTCCATGGGGGATCATTACTCAGTGTTTGTCACGGTTCTGGTGTTTTACTGATTTTGACTTTGGCCTGGGTCTTAATTGAAGACATGCTGTAATATCTTAGAGGTTATACACAGAGGATGTGAAGGCTATTTAACTCAATACAATCTGGAAAAAAAAGTAAGTACAATACTGATGTCTTGTTATTATTTAATAGTTGACTGAAGAACCATCTGGAAAAACAGCTCTACAAAGGGAATCTATTAAAATCCCTCACAGAATGTGAAAACAATTATCTAATTAATAGCATATGCAAGCCTGTGACCCAAACCCATGAGAAAAAAAAGCTATGAGTGCATCATCCTTTCTGCAACATTGTTGTGGCTACAGAGCAGCTTTAAAAATTGGCTCTGCAACAGAGGTGCTACTTTATGAGTTGTTTAAAGTGAAGCTGTTATGATATGCCAGATGGTACACATATGTAGCCCTAGATGCCTGACTTGCAGCTAATTCTGTAAGATTACCTAAATCCAGAATAAAATACACAAGTAGAGATCCCTGAGCCTGACCCTGCCTCTCCTAACTAATCTGTACAGAATGTGTATCCTTAGGCTACATCCAAACTCTACCAACCACGAACCCACGGCAGAGGGACTTACTCACTAGCAACAGAGACCAGTATGAGCCTTAAAAGGAAATTTTAAGGAAAACAAATTGCTTTAGTCACTGGTACAGTAAACACTATTTTGATCCTGGAAACACAAACAGGCAAACTCTAAAGAAAAAGAACTTTTCAGTCCTGCAGGTAACACCCATGCTGACCTCAGGACTTCTTCACAGACCACTTTTAATTTCAGATGAATGCTTTGTGTATGTCAAACAGACGGAAAACAGGCTGATGGTGCAAAAAGGTTTTGTTTATATGTTTTTAGTTGCCCTATAGACTAACTTTTAAAATCAATGGAATCTAGAGAGTAAATACACAGACTGGGGAAACAAAAATAGCAAAGTACGTGTATTATATGTTTGCTATTGAGTACAAACAGGTTTAATATAATGTTTTTAACAGTCTTCCTCAGGTATTATATGTCTCCTCAATTTTCTGACTTGACAATCAGGTGATAAACAGCTTATAACCTGTAGTGGATATTTGAGTCAAACTTGGAGATTTCCGAAGATTTTGGAGAGTTCTGACTGTCTTCAGCGGCATCACGCAAACAATGTTTTGGATTGTGTGCGCCTTTAAATATAGCATCAATTTGCAGAAGCTTCAGCTGCTCTCAGCTCCCATTACAACTCAGGATCCCAGTATAGCTACAATGAACTGAAACATGGGGTGAAATTCATTCTATGAAGCATTCATTCCAGCATTGTGCCTCTGAAGATGATGATGCTTGAGGGCAAGCATGCACTGCAGCTTAAATAGAGATAATTGTGAAAATTTATGCATGTGTCTGTAGCGATTGGAAGAACTACACACCATCAGAAATTCCAATAGACATCCACACAGGAACGAATATGGCGTGATTATCAAAGTAAAATTTACTGACCGGAATAAATAAACGTTCCTTTTGCGCTATTAAACTAGTTCACTTTTTTTTAAGTGTCTTAAATGGCAGTTTCCTCTTAGAACTTTTTACAAGCAATAGTAAGACTTACCTTGCGTCATGACTCCTGCGGGGCTTTTTAACCTAATTGTAGTAAATTAATTTCCAACTCCGACGGAAAGTAGTCTGTCTGTCGCTGTAGCGGTCTTATTTGTAGTCCTCAATGGGCCAATCAGCCATGGTGGGTGTGACACGACCCTCAAAACAGGATGAGGGGTCGGAGGGGGAAGCAAACGTTGGTACGAGTATGCACGAGATCACCTACACAACACATACCCTGCCATGATTTATCACTCCGCAGTTCAAATGCTGTAATGTTACTGTCTAAGAGCCCAGTCAGTGCTATGTTCTGTTATATGTTCTCTTAAAAGATTTATGCACCAAGGAACTACAATAAGCAATATTTCAGTGCTGTACACGGTTTTTTTTAAGTCTTTGTTTAAGGCGTGTCTAGAAAGTTTGGGACACTGTGTCCATGGATGGATGGATGGATGGATGGATGGATAGATAGATAGATAGATAGATAGATAGATAGATAGATAGATAGATAGA
>JBAMHW010000003.1:29908140-29926799 GCA_037177495.1 Rhadinocentrus ornatus
TAGATAGATAGATAGATAGATAGATAGATAGATAGATAGATAGATAGATAGATAGATAGATAGATAGATAGATAGTCAGTTTTAGTCAATTCCATTTAACTCCACTGACTAGTATAAGTCTGTTAATGCAAAGTAATAAATAAATAATAAGTTTCCAGAAAACAGATAGTTTCTTCCGTCTAAAAATCAACTTTTGTTATCTACAGTGGTGGGAAATTAAAATAACATTTGTAGAATTAAGCTATACTATTTGAGCCTTCAGTGGGTTTACTGAGTGCATACAAAGTGAAGAATAACTTGCTGAGGAACAGATCCACAATTAATGAGTTCACTTAATTTATTTGTAATGACAAAAAATAGAATTAGTCTTAAGTTTTAAGAAGGGATTAACAGCTATGTCTGTCCTGTAAAGCTCACAAAAACACCTCAGCAACACAGAAAATGTGCATTTGTACATGATTAGGTAACAAAATGTGAAAAAAACACCAAAGTACTGATTAATATCTCATTTTGGTGAAAAGCCAATATGTTGGGTATTATATCAGGAATGTCAATTCAGTGGTTAACAAAGGTAAAACTGCAACCAGAGTTCCCATCAACTCCTCACATACTTTACCAAAGCAAGCGTAGCGTTTCCAAAAACACTGCAGCATCAGTCATCTGGACTTAATTCCTGATAAAATTATTAAAAGGTGTGAAAAGAGGGGAGGGCAATGTGTTACAGGAGAATGCAGCTAAACAAGTTTATACAAAGGTGCTGATGAAAAGAAAATAATGAGTAAATGTGTTTTATTTTCAGATGAACACATACCATGTAATTAAGCAATATTAGGTAATTACGTTTTGTACAAATGGTAATACATTCATAACATAAAAGACAACATTATGTATTACATGTTGAACATTGTCAAAGAACAGTTTAACTAAGTGTAATGTTGTGTTATAAAAAAACAGATACTGCAGCTTGAGCTATAAAACTAATTTACAGTGAATTACAGTAAGTAAAGCCATGCCTTTCAAAATCTAAATGATCCCTGTTTATGTTTACAACACAGTGCCATCATAAACAAATTTCCTATGGTTTGTTGATACTAAAAACTTTATTCACAGAGTGGTAAAGGGTTGCAGCGACAGCTGGAATAATTACACGTTTTAAATTGGTGTCATCTTCACTACTGACACACTTTCCATGTGCGCCTCCAGATCTGTTAAAAGACATTAAACATTCAAACCAAACAAACAAACAAGAATTATTCATATGCCAAGCTTAAAAGTCAAATAACTGGTGAAGTTTTGGTATATTTAAATAAAATTTCGGTGATGTAGAAATGTGATATTTACCTTATACTGCTCTGTATTTCATGGGTTAAACTTCAGTGGACTTTCCAACATTGATGCTCTGACCCTGAGAGATTTATTGGCATATTTTAGTTCTATATTAATCACGAGATGTTATTTATCATTGGTATGAGGAGAAAAATGCAGGTACAAGTAATACTGGATAAGAAAGACATATTGAGCAAGAGATTATTAAATCTGTGTGAAATTTGTTATCAGACTCAATTAACAACTTCTCCAGAAGCTCTCTACTGCACCTTTGTTCTGAGCAGATCCTTGCTCTGGTGTTGCACTTTGGTTTCGGGTGCAACTGGCGGCTGCGTTTTCTCTGTAGAGCCCACTGGGGCGGTTGGTTTTTGGAAAGCTTCCGGTGAATGAGCAGCTGCTGCCTCCTTAACAGTGTTTATGGAGGCGCAGACAGAGGAATTGTCCTCCACCTCTCCTCCAATTGCTGAATGGTAACTGCGGCCGGAACTGCTGAAGCCGCTGACACTCTCTCCTGAGGACTCGGAGCTGTCCACTGGAACAAAGAAAACAACTTTTTAAGTGCAGGGAAGAAGTTTGGATGGATAGATGGAGGAATTAATCAGCTATCATATTTAACTTGGTTGGAGAAATCTTCATAAATCTCCATATTCTGAAAGGATTTACCCTGACTTTGACTTTAACCATTAATTTTGTAGCAGTAACTCCAGCCGTGAAGCATAAAAACCAGACAGAGGTTGAGCACTTTAAAACTTCCCTCTACTTTGACCAAACATTAACTCACACAATAATGTCTGACTTCCACTCTCATGGTCCAGGTCATCCTCTTCCAGAGCTCCAGGGGGCGATGGGTATCCTCCAAGGCCACCTGAAACCGCCCTCTGCTTTGGTTCACACTCAAATCCTACAGGGGACAGGGAACCCCGTCCTGAGGAAGAGGAGGAAGATGAGCTGCTGCCTGAACCAACAGATTTTGGTCGTCCCCCTGGAAACTTGGTCTGTGACCCGCTTGATCCCACGGAGGATAGCACCTTGTTTTCTGGTGTGAACATTTATTTTAAGAGGAAATTTAATGAATTAGGAAAAGCCAAAGATTAAAGCATCAACAAAGTGAAATATTCACCTCTTCCCATTAGTACATAGTTGATGGCTCTGTCATTGATAGCTGCCTCACTGGGCTGGATGTCCATGAAAGGCTTGTTTCCAATACCCAAAAACACTCTTTCCTGCATGCGAATCTCTAAAAAGAACACGTGGAAAAGGTCAATAAATACTCAAAATAGATTCAATGATGTAATGCTGAAGATGTATGTCTAGGGCATTTCACATACAAAATGTTTTTAATAGAACAATTATTATGCAGTAAAATCTGCTGATCTGGTCTTGAGTTATTTTTCTTAATAACCACATTAAACAAGTTAAACATAAAATATAAATGAATGCATAAAAGTGTTAATAATTTATTAAAAAACATCTAAGCAGTAACCAAGGAGCCCTTAAATAATCCCAACGTGAACATACAGAACTGTTTCTTAAAAAATCCTCATGCCATCCATCTAATCAAAACTACTACTGTATGCTACTGTACCTCTGTTGTAAATGGCTTGCTCCCACAGGATCCTCTCTAGGTCCTTGGTCCATGCCTCCTTCACCTCTTGGCTAACTGCTTGCAGTGTGTACGTGTCCTGGCTTTTCCTCTTTCTGAACCAGATCTCAAAGCACAAACCACTGTCACCGCTGTTTTGGGTCATGCCAATGTCAGATGTCTAAGTACAGAAAACAATAATGTGACCATCTAAAGACTGTACTTTCAAATGCAGGAAAGAGTTATGGTGAATTAAAACACAGGCAAAAAAGAGTGCTGTGGACCTGTACCTGTGAAGGTAGATAATATGAACTGTGTTAGATAAGCAAGTCTGACTTATCCTATACTTGAGAATTTTGCAAAAAGTGGAGCAATGCCGGTCTTTTCTATAGACAATATAGGCAGATATCTAGATTGCCATCTACTGGGTCCCACCAGACAACTATATTGTGATAGAAGTTAAGGAAAAAAGTTTCTTCATCAAGATCAAAATAATTAGATAAGACCATTAGCCCAGTATAAACAAACAAACAAAAAAAAAAACACAGTCAACAGAAACACAGGACAGAAATGAAGACATTTTTTTTCCTTCTCATTTAGTGGAAGTGTATATCACTAACTGTAATAATTAGCTAGTTTCTTTAGCAAAATACACCAATAAGCAAATGTTGGTTTTATTGTATAATTTTTATGTAAATCACAGGCGAACTTTTTGAACATCATTCAGTTTCTCATAGTTTACAGTATTTGTTTGCACATTGCCCGAAGCAGGTGAAAGCAGCTCGTGATGATCATGCAAATTTAAGACTACTCTTGGGCACTCAGTCACTTGGCCCTGTCCAAGCTGATAGGAAGCACGATCCCACTCATTAGGCAGGATCCAGCGCTGGTAGCTAACAGCTAGCTCCTGCTCAGTAAGCCTGGGGAGCAGACACAACTATTTATTACTTATCTGTGATTGTAATGTGCCAGAAAAGATATTACTTGGGGCTTTACATGGTATTTGACTGGCACTCCTGATGTGTGAATACTATTGACTTGGCTGTGAAACAATTCAGACAGTTTTTTATTTTTTTTGTTTTGTCAATTGTAGTTTTACACTTAGTCGTGACTTTAACAGGGCCCAAAGTTCAACAACATTAGAACATTTTGTTTTTATAATCAAAATTTCTGGCAAAATAAGATGAAATGGAAGGGACTGACTTTTAAGCCCCCCCGCTTGCCAGTTATCTGGAAATTTGTGACACTTTTCCTCAAGTTGTAATCTTGAAGTGACTTCTTTAGAAGAAGTTGCACAATACTTTTAGCATTTTTATTGAGTTTGCTGTAATTTGGTGCATCTGGTAAACATTTGTGTGTGAATGCATGAAAGCCTACGGTACGCACATACCTTGAATGACTGTTTATAGATATATGTGTCATTTCCTACGTCAGTCTTTCTGGTCTTGCTGAAGAGAATGAGCTCTTGAAAGAGAAAAATGTGACGGAAACATTTTTTCTTCCTGAATGTTACCAAGAACTCATCCTGGCGTATCAGCTGCCCCTGTTCTTTCAGATTAACCTGCAGCACACAAATGGAAGTGCATGATGAATGTTCATTATCGACAACAATAATACAAAGGTTCTCAAAAACAGTTTAATATAAGAACACTAAACTCTTAACAGAGACCATTAAATTGATGCAATAACATAGGAGTTCCTATTACTTCAATCCTATTCCCTTTATCTTGGCTCACAGTAAATGACGCTCCAGATTATCAACCCCCACACACAGCACCTCCCTTTAACATTCCACAGAAAGGATGGTTCCACAGAATTAGATCCATGACTCTTACCCTTCACATTCCATCCCATATATCATGCTTACATTGCCCAAAGAAAATAAAAGCTGAACACTTGCAAACATCAATCATGTAACTGAAAAGCACAGGATATTATGGTCCTGCCTTTACCTGTCTCTCTCCTCCTACTTATATTCCATTCAACTAGAAAAAGATGAGTCACTTTAATTTAACAGTACTATGTATGAATGTATGTATTTGTAATTTGTTCAGCATAAAAGGCATTGACGTTTTTTTTTAAAATGGTGGCATAAAGTTAAAATAGCTATTAAAACCCTGCTTACATCACATTGGTGGATTGCATCCATGGCTAGCAGGTTGTTGCCATGACGGAGTTGGAAGTGGATCACCTCCAGGGCTGCCTTTATCTCAGCAATCTCTCTGGTTTGTCCTAGTCCACACTCCATCATCATGTCCTGCAGCAGCAAGCTGTACTTACTGATGCGCTGCACAGGCTTCAGCAGGTATGACCATAAGTCCATTTTATCTTCCAGCTTCAGCTGCTTTTGCTGGGATGACAAAAGAGGAAACCAAACAGTAAGTTTAGTAGGATTGGGTACGTATCTGTCAGGGCAGAAGTGTGAAATGACATGGTGAGGGTTGCTGATGCAAGGTTGCATTGGGGGCTCATTAAAAGAAAAATATTTGTACAAACACCATTCTTTTAATGATAGAAATGTCATTCCATCAGCGAGTACACAATGGTTTGAGCTGAAATATCTCTACAGCTCATAAATGCATTGCCATGTGATTTTGCAAACATGTTCCATTTATAATGATTTTTAATAGAAATAGTTATGCAAAACTGTCAATGTACATTTATTCTCAGGTCATCTGATTAAAATATAGGTTTATATTATCTCCAAATATCTACCATCACTGTTCTTTTTGTTTACTGCGTGAACATTATCAGCAGCATTTTGCTCATCGTCTCCAGGAGATGCCAGTATGGCTGCTCACTATGTTTTGTGTTTTAATAACCAACTTTCTACTGCTTATAAAGGAAATTCAGTCATTTGTTTAGGAAAAGAAAATGAGAGGCTCCAGAGCAAAGTGGGGCAAGTGCGTGTTCTCACCTTGAAGAAAGCCTGTCCATGATTGATAAGAAGCCGGTCAGACTGTGGTTTGTTCTTGCTGTAAAGAGCATACAAGGCAAAGCTCTCTCTCTTAAAAAGGAAAAACAAAAAAAAGACAATCATCATTAATCATTAATCATCATCATTATAATCACTAATCATACTGTAAATGCAAGCTTATGAGGTCACATTTGTATAAGCAACATAATTATTCCAACATTTCATACACTGTAGGCAAAAACAAAAAACAATTTAACATTTCTTGGAAGCCAAAAACTCAGCATCAGCCTCCACTTAATACATCTGGAAGGGCTTTATGTGAAATCACTTATCCTTAATCATTATAGTTTTGGTTTAGTACGGGAAGCCATAAACGACTACTCGCTATTACCCAGAATGATCTTACACAACGGTTCCTTCAGGCAAATAAAAAGGAATCCGGTTTGGGAGGAAGAGCTTGGATTGAAAAATACTTTTAGTGATTTGGATGAAATGGCTGTCTCTTACATTATCCTAAGTCAAACATGTAGCTGCTATTAATGCAGGGGTTCCCAGACTGGGGTACGGAAGAGGATTAGGGCCACTGAAGAAAACAAAAAATTTAATTCTGACCATTATTTCAAAATTCTGAGAAAAAAGTTAGAATTCTGAGATTAAAGTCAGAATTCTGAGATTAAAGTCAGAATTCTGAGAAAAAAGTCAGAATTCTGAGATTAAAGTCAGAAATCTGAGAAAAAAGTCAGAATTCTGAGATTAAAGTCAGAATTAAATTTTTTGTTTTCTTCAGTGGCCCTAATCCTCTTCCGTACTGGGGGGCCCAGAGTTTTTGCCAGGAATGCTGTTAGGCTAAATAAAAATGGACAAATTTGTGAAAGTACCAAGAGGCAAATGATGATGAATCAAAAACAGACAAGCAAAAAAAAAAAATAAATAAATAAAATTATGTCTCAAAATATCTGCATCTTACAGTATGCAGTCAAACAAGTAATAACGGCACTTAAGGACGTCTCATCCTTAAGAAAATAAAGCCTGTTGATTACTTTAAAACTCAATTACTAAACTGTTCCAAATAACAGAGTTGCTTTACTAAAGGTTCAGTCCAACAAGATTTGCAACGGTAAGTAAGACATGTTAACCAAACATCTAACTTGAAACTTTTTTTGTTGGATCAGCACAGTTTACTCATGTGATAGTATTATTGAATGAAGTACCTCATACTTCTGTCATTCAAGTTTAATTGGCACAAGAATGTCAAGTCAGCTTCTGGGTTAATATATTACATCAACCTTTACAGATCTAGTTGGACTGAACAATGGTAGTTAACTATCAGTAACCCAAACTCAGCATATTTACATTTAGCTCAGTCAACTAAATTAAAGGTCAAACAAACTAAAGCATTTGATTTGGCACCTAACAAGTTATTTTTTCCAGTGTACACTTGAGAAACCAACATCTCATTTTTAATACTTTCACACTTACATGACGTAGAAAGCAACGTCCCACTCTGTAGGGTTCATTCGCGCAGCTCTCCAACTCATCAGAGAAATGATGACGGTGGAAGTCGTAGAGTTTTTCTAAGTTTCCAAAGATGCTCCCCCTTTGGCCCCTGAGGTCCTGAGGGACGTCAGCCCTCTCCAGCTCGGGGAAGTAGTACTCTATAACGTAACCCAAGGCTTTGACATATTCCCTCTCCGTAGACAGCAGCTCCTCTAGGATCATCTGTACTTTCCTGTTCCATGTGTAGGAAATGAAAAATGTAAAATCACTTTTATTTACACAGAATCATGATCTGCTTTCCATTATTTATTAGAGGGAAGCATTTCTCTTTATAGGATCATAACCAGGTAAAAAACTCTCCAGCATGGATAATTTTAAATATAATTGTAGATGTGTTTGGCAGTGTTTGCCTACATGTAGGTTACAGCAGATGGAGTGTACATTACTTACACAGAGTTGCTGCCATTGTTTTCTGTTGGCATCAGGGCTGTTTCAGGACTTCTTACATTTTCAGGACTCTGGGTGGAGAGTGTACATTCTTTACCCTCTTCTTTATTGCTGTCCTTTTTTGACTCACAGCTCAGGTTTCCTGGCCATAAACTCATGTTATAGGAAATGTGTAGAGCTTGGATGGGCTGATCCAGTGACTGCGTCCTGTTGTGACAGTGCTTTTGATTTATACTCAGAGGTGAAAAGCCAGAGATGTTTGTTGCATATGAACCCTCGCTTAGGGATCGACCCAAAGTTTGGTGCAATGGAAAATTCTCCCCTTCTTTCGTAGAGATTGCACTCCTCAGATCTGCTTGGCTGTGATGCTCCCTTGGCCTCCATTTATTTCCAGGATGAAAGTCACTGGTTTTTGGGAAAATGGGAGTCCTTGTTGTAGCATTTTTAACTGTTTCAGTAAACTGTAGTACTTTTGTTTCTTGATTTTTCCTCCCTTTTATATCAGTTTTCAGTTTGTGCTTCAGCCATGCAGCAGTGCTGCTTTCTGCAGTATTGACCATCTCTGTATCAGAGACTGGCTGTGAGGTCAGAGAGCTGTCAGCTTCCGCCACCTCACTCTTTTTCCCCTTATTTTCCATCTCTCCTTGTTCCCCTGGAGGGTTTGCAGCAGCGGCATGCTGGGTCTGGTTCTTATCTACGCCTTTTTCTGTCTTCTGCATCTTCTCAAGGCGCTGCCTGACTTCTTGGCTTTGGACCCAGGCTGCATTCCACACTCTCATCATCCCAGAGGCCCCTGATCCCATGGCGCAGGCTCTAGCTCTCAGAGCCTGGAAGTTCGAGGTGGAGAATTCACCACTTAATCTCTCCTCATACATTTGAAGTGTGCTTAAGGTCTGAGCTGAGAAACATCCTTTCTCTACTTGCTCCAAAAAATGGCTACATTGCTTGGCCATGGCTGCAACCTGGACAAAGGGAATTAAAAAAATATAATAGAATAATAATTTAAAGGTTAACCTAAATCAATAAAAAAAATGTAACAACAGTTCATTGTGGAAATTAAGAGGCTGAAAGTTAAAATGAAGCCATGCTAAAACACAAACCTGTTCACAAAAGCTGTACACATGCACCTGTGTGTCCAGTTCCTTCTGCCTCTGTTCTGCCTGCAACATGAAATCTTCTACATTGGATTTAAAAGTGCTCACAAGAGTACGGAAAATATCTGTCGCAGGACTGGAGTCACTGGTGCCAGCAATCTCTTCTGCCTCCTTTACCAATGTCAATGCTTGCAATTGTTTCTCCTGTGACGAATAACAAGATGTGAGTGGAGCAAATTTTATTCTCCATTCTCTCTAAAACGTTTCATCACTGCAGCAAACTGAACCTTTTCAACGAGTGACAAATGAGAGAAAAATGTTGGTATACATTGAAAAGTGCAGATAACCCAATGTGGGTACATTTGGTTTAGGGTCTTCTATTTTTTTTATTCCTTAATGCATACCTTAGACTGCGGGAGAAACAGATTAATGTCCTGCAAGACCTTCTGAGTGCAGACTAATGCATCATCTGATGAGCAAAAGTCTCTCAGTCTCTGTTCACCTTCTGTGCTGAACCAATTTCCAGCCTGCAAAACATAATGTGTTAGTTATGAAATCTTGCATCATAGATTGTGTCGCTGCTGCATGTTTTGGGAAACAGGCACACATGGACAAAAGCTGGCCAACATGTTTGTCCACAAAATCACATCAGTGCATTTTTGTTTTTACGGAGTAGATTTAAGTGTTATCCTGGCACTGAAGAACTGAAGGTACCGTGATGATTTTAGCTTCCATCTCCCTGAGCCTGAAAAGGAACTCCAGCTGCTGCAGAGACTCATTTGACCTCATGACCAATGTATGAAGCTTCTCCTCCACTTGGTTGTACAGAATTGTTACCGAGTCCAAAGCATCTCTGCACAGAAAAGAGAGGCACAAAGAAACATTGAGACCTCTGCCCCTCATATGAAAGTAATGCATTTGTAATTTTGCGTAAGCATACTGGCTTTTAAGTAGAATCTCTTTCTGAAAATTAGAGCCATTGTAAAACATTTCAATTTTTAGATACTACAAAGAGTAGCATTATATGTGGTTTTTTTTTCTTTTCTTTTTTCTTGTCATTGCAAATTTGGGTTCATGATACTCGTATGATATACTTGTGAAGACTAAACTAATGAATATCTCAATCATACTACGCTTCCCACACAAACCATATGGTTGGAGCAGCTGGCTGTAATTCTTTATGAGTTACGTGACAGCACAGGAGTAGTCTGAGTGCAAGGAGAAGACATGCATGGGCAGCACTTTAGGAAGAGAGCGCAACATTTTTAATTAAGGTGCAACCTATTTGCATACAAGAAGGGATCTTTTGAGTGTTAACAGTTTTAAGGGAAACCAGTTTGACATTTGAGCCTGAAAAAACAAGAAGGCTGTTCACAGCTATAAAAAATATGGTCTTGATTAAAGCTTGTTGGTTTTCAGAGCTTTAAATTTTCATATCAGTGAGAATAACCATCTGGTAATTGCACAGTTGAGAACTTCTTTAAATGTACTTTGAAGACAACATGATGTGTAAAAATTTTCCTTTGACAAAATATGCTTATTATTTTTTCTCACAGTGTACTGATCCAGATTGAAAGTGAAACAGTGATCCAGAAGTTGTTCTTATACCTGTAGTCTTCAGACTGTGGAAATCTAAACTCCTCTCTCTTAATCCTGGCTAGCAAAGCTCCTCCTTCCCTCTGCAGAGTTACCAGTCTAACATCTTCCAGCACCTCCTTCATTGAAACCTTCTGTTCATGAATGCTTTTCTTCACCTCCTGCAGTAACCACAAAGCAAGCAGTCAGCATGTGAGATCTGCGCCACCAACTACATAACATCATGAAATTATTTTACCTTCACAGTGTCCATTTGGGTTTTGCTATCTACTTTCTTGATGGCCTTTTGCAGCAAACTGTCAGCTCCTCGTAGGTCAGTCATGAAAGACACCAATCTCTGAAATGAATGAAATAGTAAGTAGACAGAAAGATCCTGCACCAAGCTGAACATATGAAAAACTTTAATAAGTAGAGAGGGCCCCACAGGCAGTGCTGGCCTGTAACAGCAGATATGCTGAACTGTGTTAATTAGCGAAAAACTACAAATACAGAAGACTAACATAAGTGTATAGCAGTGAAAGATATTAGAGATAGTGTACAATGACATCTAGACTCAAGCTAAGACACCCCAAACACCATCGCTGTAAGCTGCATAGTAATAACGTAAGGACATTTAGCAATTTTAAGAAGACTGGTCTCTCAAAAAATTTACTTATTAGTGTCAGGGGTTGCAGTATGTCTATTAATGTCTGTTAATGAGAAGATGTAATATCAAGTACCCCACATTAAATCTATGCTTTTCAAAGAAAACACACAAAGCTGTAAGATATACAATTTTATGGACAATGATTTTTGTCTAAAATCCCTCACCCCAAAGAAAACGTGTGTTTGCCGTGGGTGCATGTATGACAAATCATCTTCGATGAAATAAACTTTATTTGAACAGTTTAATTACTAAAGTGTCCATGGAGCGCCATGTATTACCTGATGGAAATGCAGCCAGTCTGTATGACTGTAAATAAATGTTCCTCCCAGGTCAGAGGTCAGCTGAGAAGTTTCTATTGTCTTGTTCAGAGCTTTCATAGAAGTCACCATGTCCATCTGAGTTGGTGAGGAAGGAAGTCACATTCATTATTTATTTATTTGTGTAAATAATAGTTGAAAAGGCTAAAAGTCAGAGTTTCTCACCTGCAGACCAGGCTGTTTTTCAGGTCGTGGACAAGTGTCCTTATCCATCAGAATAATGATGCTGTGGACTGCGTGGAGAGCTTGCTCCTGCATCAGGACGACAAGAGAGTTTATTTATTTTTTCATCATTGTGTCATTATCTGTACCGCTTATTCCATGACGGGTCGCGGGGTAAGCTGGAGCCCATCCCAGCATTGTATCAGGTGAGAAGCAGGGTACACCCTGGACAGGTCACCAGTCCATCGCAGGGCCAACATAGATAGAGACAAACAACCATTCACGCACACACTCATTCCTAGGAAGAATTTAGAGTCACCAATTAACCTAACATGCATGTTGTTTTTTTCATGTTCACGTAAATATGTTCACATCTGTGTATTATTAATCCTTACTTTCTTACTTTCTTACTTTCTTTCTTTCTTTTTACTTCACATTAAAAGACAACAACTTACACCATCAGACCCTGAAATTCCTTATCAGTGAAACATTCTTTGGACGTGTGCATGCAGGTTTTTGTTTATTTGAACCTGTGCCATCAGCAGTGCTCTGTAGAGGTGAAGAGGAGGAGGCTTCTTTCTGGCATTGATGACCAAAGTCATTCCCAGCTCCTGAACATCTCTCCTGGTAAAACATTGCATCATTTTAAGACAGATTAGAACTTGTTCACTTCAACATAGCACTCTTTTTGTCATAAAGGCCACAATCGATGGATTTAGGGCTACTTAACTTCTCAAATCTCTTTTTTTATCTCTATCTGATATCCACACACACATTCCACTTCACAGATTCAGTATAATTGATGCTTTCACACACCCTTCTTAAGTCTCTCTTCCTGAGTAGCCTAACTGTTGTGTAAGCCCACATAAGACATGGCTGCTAATTCTGGCAGGCTGTTGCATACCAGACATTTGGCAGCCACTCTGGCTGTAGCAGACGGTTGTGGTATGCCTCTTTACAGGGGACATCGGAGGGTCAAGCTTGCTGGTAGAAATGCTTTTTAAATGTAAAAGTCTATCATAAAACTAGGGTGAACAAATAACACTGTTACAGGGTTTATTTGTAGAACTTTGAAGGTAATAACTGACAATTGTCTGGCAGTGTTTTAGTGTGTTAGTTTTACTGCTTGCTGATATTAAGTGGTAGGCAAGAGAGGGGGGGGGAATCATTGCTAAGTATAAAATATAGAACATGATGACTCATAGGAAGGCATTTAGTGATGCTATAAGACTGAAGAGTGAGGTGTACCACTAAGTGATATTTTGCTGCTCTCTTGTGGCCATACGTCATATTGCATGCTGGTGCACCTGAGAACCAGCCAGTGGCCTCCTCTACTGGACAAGTGAGGTCATCACCATCCTTTATTCTGCATGGATCAAACTTTCCCTTCAATATATCTTTAAATATATTTAAATATATCTAAATAACTTAAGTAAACTGTTATTTGTTGTACCTTGGTATGGAGTGTAAGTAAAGCAGCAGTTCACAAACACTCTGTGCTGAGATGAGAGGGGATGACCATTCCTTCCTGTCACCATGGACCTCCACCACTGCCCTGCCATTCTTGTCCCTGCTGCCTGTGTTTGTGCAGAGAAGTGAAAAAACTCAACTTTTTTTTTAAAGATACAAAAACATCAATAGATTAAAGATGTGTTTGGTTTGAGAAGTAGAAGGACATCCAGTAATTAGAAGACTTGGATTAATATCTGGTTCCTCTAGTTCATTTTTCAGTGACTTTTTTGCAAAATAGTGAAGCAAATTTTTCCTCTTATGTTCTCATTGGTGTGTGAGTGTATGACAAAACACTCACACACCAATAAGAACAACACTGTAAGAATGTGAGTGGGTGAATGTGGCTTGCTGTGTAAAGTGGTTGTTAGCAATCAACAAGTCTGGGAAGTGAGCATCTAAGACAACAAGATTATATATATCCTGACTCTGACATTACTTCTAGTTTCTCAGTAAGGCTCAAAATAATTTTCATAGCTGTCTTTATTTTACCTTTTTTTTCTTTCTCATGTGAAATTTTGAGACACAACTCATAGTTCAGAGACAGAACATATACATTATGTAAGGGTTCATACATACAGAATAATGTTGATGAGAGTGCACGGCCAAGAGAATTCTCTGAATTACCTGGTAAACAAATGATCCCCAGTTCAAGCAGACCACTGACCCTCCTGAAGCCAAATTCTTCAGCTTGCTGCAGGTCAGTACTCGGTGCAAGAAGTTGAACCTGTGAAGAGAATGGCTTCTCTGTCTTTGAGTTGAGTTTAGAGCCAGGCCCGTTTGTTCGAGACGGAGCTTCACCTCTGCTTGGATTGGAATCTTTCAGAAAACACAAGCGTTTTACCAAAAGTTGAAAAAACAATCTGTACTCATAAACAAGGTCATCTCAAACTATATTTTTATATATTCTTGTTTGATAAATCCATAAAATGGTTTTCTATTTAGGGCACTCAGATTCTGTGTAAACCACCGATGGTTGGTCTGCTAAATGACCTTTATCCTTTAACACCAACAGTAATAATTGATGTCTTCAGTCATAA
The DNA here is from genome assembly GCA_037177495.1 of Rhadinocentrus ornatus. Taxonomy (NCBI): domain Eukaryota; kingdom Metazoa; phylum Chordata; class Actinopteri; order Atheriniformes; family Melanotaeniidae; genus Rhadinocentrus; species Rhadinocentrus ornatus. Next base: position 29,922,274 of record JBAMHW010000003.1, read on the forward strand.
CTTTTACCAGTGTTCTATCTACTTGGACTAACCCTGCACAGCTGCACAACTTTAACAGACAGCCTCTAAACATTTGACATAATCTTTGTAACAAAACAGCAGCGGCCAGGCTACAAAGCAAGGCTTTGATTTTAGACATCCTAATTAGCCGCCCCTCAGAGCCAACAAGGCCTTGTCTGTATTCTCTCTCTTTGCCACTTTAATAGTCTGTGACAAGCATGTCGCCACTCAAGATCTCAACTTGCCCCTGTGAGGGCGTGCATGCGCATGCAGGCGGGTGATGGGGACAGAGAAACCTCCTCCTTGCATGTCATCCTGTCTGTCTACATTAGAGAAAAGCTTTGCTTTTTCTTTTCCACCCAGTGGGTTCAGACCCTCTTTCACTGGGGTGCAGGATGCTATTTCCGTTCACTCCCTTGATAAGAAGAATGATGTGAATGTGGCCGCAGTGCCAGAGAACTCAGAAAACAGTGGGAGAATCCCTGGAGGAAGATCAAGCTTGAGTCTGATCTTTGACTTATGAACCCTCTTTCTGAAGAGCCTTTATGAAGCACGGCCCTCAGTAAAGCACAGTCCCTCAAACATGTAAGGTCACGGTTGAGTTTCATGCAATCTGTTGGGCTTGAATGTCGAAAGACACTTTGAGCATTGAGCAATAGTTCATTATAAACGACACAATAATAATGTGTAGATGAGTGTCGGCTGGGGGGGGTTGAAGGATATATGATAGGAAATAACTGACTGAGAAGCTCACATGTTTAAATTTGACTTCTTAAGTTTGCTTACCTTTTTTAGAGCACTTTAGTCTTTCCAGCTTTGTAGTCTCCTGATCCACTAGTGTGCCTTGTTTGCATTGGATTACACTAGTGATTGTTTCAGGGCAAATATCACTGTGACTCCTATTGTTGAGTTTATAAAGGACAGGACTTCCTGTAGGAGTCTCTGACACAGTAGACAGAGATCTCTCTTTAACTTTGTGTTTGCCAGATGGTTTTACAAACTCTCCCTTCTGGTGTGGTATCAAGTTACCACCACAAGTTGCTGGAGATCCATCTGATACTGGATGCTCACAAGCAGCATGTCCGAACTGGTGGGAAATTAGCTTAGCCTGAAATCTCTGACTATGGCTCAAGCCAATGGCTGATTTGAAAATCCCAGGTGATTCCCTCATAAGGTGTTTTGAAGCAGAACTCAAGGGAAGTTGATGCAAAGCATCCTCCGGTGTCAGCTCGCTACATTGCTCGTGCTGGCAAGAGTCCTTTGATATTAGTGGATTTTTGCAGTGGTTACAGAAATTTCCTAAATGGGCCTTTTGAGCTTCATGTGTTCTCCTTGGTCTTACGTCTCCATCCTCACACACACCCTCCTCTTCAAGGTTAGCCAAGAGGTCTACACTGCCCTTCTCAAAAGGGACTGGGTTTTTCAGTGCTGCCAGGTAAGAATCTCTGTATCTACACTTCAAGTCTTGCTCTGTAAGCTCCTGCCCCAGCTTACAGGGCTCCTCTGCATACTGCTGAGTTCGTCTGCAAGGAGAAATATTCCCACGTGGTACAGGTGGAGGTGGTCTGACAGGTTTGAGCAAAACTGGATGGATGGATGGATTTTTATGGCTGTCCTGTTGTTTATCCACAAACTCTTTCCCTTTAGCAATATCCACTAGATCTACATAATCACCCTCTATTTCCAGGTAGTTATGACTCTCCCAGGTATTAGGAGAAACCCAACCTACTGGTTTGATTAACGGTTTGGAAGCTGATTTAGTGGCTCGTCTATCGTGCTCCATTTTGATAAGTCTGGAAGAAGAGTGTGCAGGTCTCAGAGATGCTGACATCCTGTCATTTATCGGCTGAATCACAGCTTCCACTGGGAGGGTGGAGCAGTTAAAATGGAAGGGAACTGAGACCTGTTTTGACTCAGAAGGTGCCTCCCCACAGGTGGGCATTATCTTAGGTTTGTCTAAAAACTCTGGGATGGCGACTTTATTCCAAGGCAACTTGATTACTCCTTGGTCTGTGCAAAGCAAACAACGTGACAGAGGAGGTCCGTGACGTCCTTCATTGATGTCCAGCAGCCAGTCCTCAGTGAAGATGCAGGAGTAAGAAGTCTCAGGGATGGGGGTCTCCTCAACTTCTCGACATCCCTCCTCTAAAAGACTTTTGAGGACAATCCGTGCTGCTTGGTCACCGAAGGGTTCCACCTGGAGATAGAAGTCTCCGGGACGCAGCAGCAAAGGGTTCACAGGCGCTAACTGAATAACGGTTTGGTCATGGAGACACAGAGGCCAGCCCTCACAACGGAAAACCACATCCGAGTATCCAGCCTAGGAAAAATTACAAGGGACAATGGCATATATGATACAAACACTTTGATTTACTCTTAAGTGAGTCAGTTTCCAATGTGAAATATTTATGTGCATTTAAGAGTTGCATTATACTATTTCAGTGTTTACACTTCTGCCTTTCTTGTTTTATAATTTAAAACATTTGCAGTAATTTCTCAAAATAGAGCAAAAAGCTTACTTGCAATATTTTAAGAGCTTCATCATGACACTTTATCTCTGCCTATGCAACTAAAGGAGAGGCTTTCAATAATCAAAATCATACTTAGAAAAATGTGAAGGGTGGCCTTTCTGATAATTGTCACTTGAGAATATGTGTGATCTACATTAAGTCCTCCTGACAAAATATATATTTTTACTGGTACCACCTCTTATACATTTTAAAAGATGATGTGCACTGTAAGAAAAAAGAGAAACTAGTCGGTGCTTGTGTTTGAAATTTTGCACTCACACATGCAGCCTGTTGGACACTCTCCAGAAGGTGTTTGGAGGGAATAAGGAAGTCCAGCAGGCACTGCAGAGCATCACCGTGGTAACGTTCGTCAATGGTGCGAAAAAGCTGGCTGAGAACGATGGGTGCCGTGGCTTCAAAAGGTGGGAAGAGGCCTGACAGGGCACTCTGAATAGACAGGTCCAGAGATTCTGGATTCTGAAGGACAAGAGAAGAAAAAGGTGAGCAGATTTCAGTTTCAATCCCTCAAACTGTGGTTAATTTGACCTTTTAAAACCCAAGTCCCCTAATTGGGGGACTTTAAGAACACGTGGCAAAGTGATGACCAATGACCATTTTCAAAACGTCCTTTAAACTGTCTGTTACAAAACGTCTAAATTTTTTCCGCTAAACTTAATCAAACATTTTTTTTCCATGTGAGCTTGAAACTTCTTTCAGAAAAAACAGCTAAATCTTCTGGGCTGCATGGTGGTGTGATGGCTACCACAGCAAGAAGGTCCGGGTTCGAAACTTGGCTGGGGGGAGGTTTGAGATGGGCCTTTCAATGTGAAGTTTGTATGTTCTTCCCGTGTATGCGTGGGTTCTCTCTGTGTACTGCTGCTTCCTTTCACAGTCTAAAGACATGTGTGTTAGGTTAATCAGTCACTAAATTCTCCCTAGCAGTAAGTGTGAGTTCATCCCTCTGAGTTGGCCCTGGTGACCTGTTCAGTGTGCACCCTTCTTATCGTCTTTATTTATTCTTCACCAGTAACACATATAGTGATATTTACATATCTCAACAAATCTCATATATGCCCCTTTTTATGACTCCAAAAACATTCAATATGAAATGTTTTTTGGAGTCATAAAGATAGGCACGTCTTATATAGACAGGGCTCATATATCATTTTATTAGAAGTTTTGGTTCATCTCTAGCCTACAGCATTTTAACATAAAGTCAGTGCAATAGGCAAACTGTTTTACTTCAAAACCATGTAGCATGCTTAAGAAAAACTGCCCCATTTAATAATTCATTACCTCTTCCGAAATTTAGATTTGTCCAATTTTGGAGTGTTATCATAGATCCAGCACGATCTCAACAAGGAAGCTACAGAAATTAAACAACTCCAATACTAATAACTTTTTTTTTCGATTATAATTCATTCACATAGACTACTTACTCTATAGTGATGTGTTTGGTCAGTGCTTAGCTTGTAAATCACCTAGTTCAGCCTACACTGCTCTGGATTGTCAGAAGATTTAAGAAAAAAAATGTACAGAATGCAAAACCTAAATTGCCAGACCATACTCCACAAAATTTCATTGCAAACCATTAAACTGAACTAATCTATAGGGCATTATTAATTTGGATTTATAATTCGAGGATTCACAACAATTGCTTACAATCAGAAGGAGTGGGAGTGGGTGTGGGGGTTGTGCATAGAGACTGCTGTTCCAGGCTCAAACATCCGTTCCTTTATTTGTTCAGTGCTCAGGTTAGAGGAGAGGTTTACAGTCCCAGCAAGCATTTACACATCAAACACTGAGTAAGAATAGAGTAACAAGAATGGAAAATATATCAAAATAGTTCCACCGAGCACTTTCAGTAACATAGAAATGCATCTTTACAAAAAATGGCAGAAAAACTCATGTCTTCAAGAGGATCCATATTTATCTGTAAATTTCATTCATTCATTCATTCATTCATTCATTCATTCATTCATTCATTCATTCATTCATTCATTCATTCATTCATTC
>JBAMHW010000003.1:29929189-29940138 GCA_037177495.1 Rhadinocentrus ornatus
AGGCAACCTTGGGTTAGGTGTCTTGCCCAAGGACACTTTGACATGTAGTCAGGGAAAGCCTGTAATCGATCCTTCAAACTTCCGGTTGAAAGACAACTGCTCTTCCTCTTAAGCCACAGCCACCCCACTACTGGACTATAGTGTGAAAAGAAAATTTATTAGATCACAAGTCTTAAGAAATCAGCTATTGATTACCACAGCTACACTAAATTACACATTTTGTTTAATACCCCTGGAGCTAATTAGCTGACGTGTTTCTAAAGCAACACTAACAGTAAAGCAGTACTGATATGTACAATTGTTATAAGTTAGATGAAAGAAAAAGGCACAATTTTCATGTTAAAATGCTGACACTTCTTTTACATCTGGACTGGCCGCCACCAACAATGTGCTATTCTAGCAGTCTTTTCTCGGTAGCTTGCTGTGTTACAGTAATCTCCCAGCCCCCCAAAGTCTCTGCTTTAAGCTCCTTCTTTGTCTAGCTTGATGACTGAAGCAGGACCAGAGGAGCTCAGGGTAAATACAAGTGCAGGATCTTCAAAGACCTCACACTGGTTGGCGCTGGAACCGTTTGGCAGATGCAGAGACATTTCTACACACTTGGCACACGAAACATACTGGAAATAAATGTGATAAAAATTTTAGCTGTTGTTTATAACCATCATCATATTTCAGTAGAATTTCTGCATCTAACTTTTAACAAACAAGTTAGTTGGACTGTATTTGGTTACAAGGCAATTTTGTTTAAATGAGCTAATGCTGACCCAGAACAGGGGGTAGGATGTTGGATAACTATATCAATATTTGGGAGCTCAGTATTCTCATTCTTTGCAGCCTTGTAGGCAGTGCATGTCCTCAGAAGAAAAGAATTCCTTCCTTTTTCTGATTGTGCACATCTGTCACAATAGAGCAAATGAGAACTGGAGAGCAGAATACCTTTGAGGCAGACTGTTGAATGGTAATGCATCACAGCTGTTTCAGACCGACTGCAGCCATTGAACTTTGGGTTCTATTGTATTTCTCAAAGCTAACAGTAAACCTGAGGTCATATCTAATAAAACACAGCTCAGAGTGCTGAGAAATTCAGTTTACTCGGGCTATAAACTTTGCTTCAGCAACTGCAGTTTGGCCCTGTGATATTACTCTTGCGATATACAGATTTCTTTTTTGATTTCACAAATTTATTAAATTCATTAACAGTGCAACAGAGTGGATGAATCCAATAAATGATGATGAGGATGATATGAGGCGAATTGTGAAAAACCCTGTATAGAATGATTTGATTCCAGCAGATGGGAAAAAATTATTATAAATTTGCATCTGGATGCTCAGATGTCAAAATGATGTTTTTCAGAGAGATGCATGTGCAGTGTTTTGTCTCATTTGTTAGAGGATAGAGATTCTTAACATGGCAGAGGTTCTGTTTCAATCTAAACCTTTAAAAAAATAATAATAAATAATCCCTAACCACCCCAAATGCCTTACGATGTTCTTTTAGGGAACTGCATTGCAAACAGCAAGTAATATTTAAGTAATAAAGTCATGTGAAGTGTAAAGTGAAATAAGAATTTAAAATAAATAAAATTATCTCAGCATTTTATGATAATTTGTCTTAGTAAAATCTTCTTACTATATGTGATTCCTTATCTCTTCACATGTGATGTCCTTCCAGCAGTTCATACCATCTTAACTTTTCTGGAAAATGTTGCTACATCATTATCCCAAACTCCTCTGCTCCTCTGTTGAAGTGAGATATAAAGTTTTTTGTCAAGTCTGGCTAAAATAGCAACATTTTTCTGTGACTGGAAGTCATCTCTGTGGGTGGTTTGGCAAGTAATATATGAGGGAGACCCTCTTGAGATTTACTAAGCTTTTAGCTCAGCTGGACCCAGATCTGTCTAACCAACCATGTGCATTGAGGGAAGGTGACTGATGGTTTTGTGAGTCCTTATGTATCTTATTACAACCCTGCCAGACATGTCAAACAAGCTTTTAAGGTTCAGCATGAATTCTTATCAGACAATTGATGAGCAAAGGAGCTAATTGTGATGACTGCAATCATTTACTTTAGCCAATCACAGTTAATTTTGACCATATTAGAACAAAATAAATTAGCAGTAATTAAAGCTAGATGTAGATTTGCAGAATTCACTAGAATTTTGAAGCCCTACATACTTAATCTTGATTGTGGGCCCACATGATGCATTACTTACTCTCAAAGTTTAACCATGCAGCCTTAGTCCTCGCTCTGCTAACACAGTGAGGGATGATGTCAGCCACTTTACAATACAGAATAAATAATTCTGTGCTTTCTTGTAATCTTGCGCTAAATTCCAGCATAATTCTGTAACTTTTGCTTGTTTGAGCAACTGTAAAACAAGTTTAAAGGCCAATGAATAAACATATAAAGCTAATGTTTTACACTTTTTTGTATCCAGAAATAATTGCTTCCCTACATCTCAATAACAACTTTGGTTTTCAAATCATGTAGTGCATTAGTTTATTCAGTAACTAGCTTGTACTTTTCCGAAGTATTTTACTCCCACAATCAGCCACTATGGAGCTTTCAGTCTAGCATAAATCCAAACCTTCATCTAGGTCTGCAGAGACTGTTGCTTTTCATCAATTTCCAGCTGACCACATTCCACCACTGCCTCCTCTTCACATTCACGACAAGGGGATTCCCCCTCTCCTCACCATTGTCTGCTGCAGCCTATGATTTAACTCTAGAAAGAGCTCCAGTCTCCAACAAAGGTCATTGTTTGACCTGAATAGGCACGCTAGCGTGGACAAGAGGCATTTGTTTTAAAGGTTCACTCTTTCTTTGTCTTGTCCACCCTTTAGGCCCCCTGGGATATATATATATATTTTTTTTGCAGAGTTTGCTATTGAGCAAATAATTGCTGGTTTCAACAGACTGCCCCAGGCTGTGGTTAAAGAAAGTCTCACCTCGCATTTGAGCCGCGATATACACAACCTGTCAAGGCATGTATCGCACAATGTGTATTTGTGTTGTCAACCACAACAGGTCAAGATGAGCTAAGTTAAGCTGACTACAATGTAATTGTGTAGGAGATTAACCTTAACTGAAAGGACATGGCTCTTATGCGACATGTTGAAAGCATTTAGTTGATTTCTCTGTTCTGATTGGTTCTTGGCATTCCTCACAAGAAGTGGACTCTCACTTCATCTCCAGGCTAAAACCAAAACATAAGCAATAGTGAGAGCTAAGTTAAGACCTGCTATTAGATCCTACAGACCGCCTGATTAAGGCATGTACGGTCCTGTCAAAATATTCAAGACGTGACCAAACTAAACTTTAAGAGGAGAAAATCATTATTTTATTGATACAATCATTAATTATTGATACAGTATATTTAGGCAAAAATCCACCCAAGCTGCAAAAGAACAACATTGTTCATTTCGGTTTTATCTTAAAGCTTTCACTTCTTAAAGTACGTACTTCATCCTGCAGAAGCAAATGCTTCATCAGCCAGAAAACAAATCCACATTTGGAAGTTGGACCTTTGCCCTGGAGACCCAAATTCAGTTCCCATGTGAGTTGTATTTTCCTCTACTTTCACCTGAGGTTTTAGTCTTTCGTGATTCTCCTGTCGGAGTATTGTTTTATTTTTCTTCTTGTAAATTCCATTTCATTTCCCTGGTTTGGGATAAGAAAAATCATTGTTATACATACAATACTGTCCTTTAATGCCCTGTACCAAAACCCTGAGAAGATTATGACACCAGGTTCAGAAACATTAAAATGGCAACGCATTGTTAGTGTTTATCTACAACTATTCTCAGGGAAAAAAATAATCACAGGAGGAAGGATGTAGGTCTAAAGTGGGCTTCTTTTTTTTTTATTTATTTTTTTACCCAGCATGTGCTTTGCTCTTGCTGGTTTCCCACAACAGCCAAATTGAAACAATGTTGTGTCTTGGAGCAACCACAATCGTAATCAACATTACAGAATTAGTCACAGTGTTAGCCATAGAGTAATCAAAAACATGTGATCGTGGCTTAGTTACTCCCTCCTCAACATTCAGCTTCTCCTGTTTGGTAATGAAGCAGCTCCACGTCCTGCTTAACTCAACAGAGTAGCTCATTTGCCATCTGAAATACTTTAAACCAATAAATAGGCTCCACAAGACTAAATTAGAAATGTTAAGTCTTCGAGTCTCCTTCTGCCAGGAGTAAACATGGCCCTCCTTTTATTCACTAATACAGTTTACAGCTCACAGAAACTCCAGCTCTGTTTCTAAAGTGAAAAGGGCACATAAATAGTGTGTCAGATTTCTGGTTGTGCCTTTTTTTTGTCTCCAAGAATTCAAAACAGTTTGTAGGTGAGCTGGGTTTCGATTATACAAGCGGCTCATTAATCGAACTTATATCTGCTCATAATGAAGAAAGAGTGTGCAGTTTGTAATTTAGAAATCTCCATACAACGCTGCAGTAGACAGTCACGCTGGAAGAATCTCAAAGGACTATGAATCAAATGTGTTAAAATGTAGCATGAATCTCTGCTGTCATCTCTTTAGGAAAAAACAGTCTGACTCACAGCTGCAATTCTGGGCAAGAGTATCATTTAAAAAGAAGTGCTCCCAAGCTATGCCTGCATCCTTAACTGACCCACAGATAACACTGTGTGGAAAGAGTCAATAAAATATTCTCAGTATTCTGTCATGCAGTTACAGGATCAGACAGGTGAACAGTTAACTGAGCTGCCCAATTCCCAATAAGGTACTTTATACAGGATGCACTATGTAGCAGTGTTTCCTCCTGTCATCCTGCAAAAAATAAGTTCTGCATGTTTCATTTCCCTTTTAACCTAATCTCACAAAGCTTCTTGCATTCTGGTAAAATGTAAGGAATAACTGAAATTGTGTTGTTTTGCAAACTCTCATACGCCATAATAGTTCCTGCAGTGCAACTCATTATCTCTATATGTTGAAGCTTGGCGAAGTCAATTAATCTATTGCAGAAAAGATTTGTTAGCTTGTGTGTGTTTATAAAGACATGTTGCAAAAGCCCCTACACGTCTAAATTAAATTTCTGCTGAGAACTGACTTGCAAACTGTTCAGACACATATATTTTTCCATGAAGACTTTGCTCTGTTTTAAAATATGCTGTACTGTCTGTAGAGTTTGACCCACTTTTCCTATACAGAGATAATAAACACATTGAAAGTACAGTTTACAGCTCCACAGTCTTGACTTGCTGACTAAAGAAAAATAAAACTAATTTGGATTCCACAGTTCCAAAAGACAGATGTCTTTAATTGCAGGCTAACAGTAAAGCTGCAAAAGCACCTATGTGGATTTTTTCTGCCCGTCCTTTTTTGCCTTTAGAGTCTAGTAGAGGAGCAGACCTGGTAAACCGATCGGGGACATTCCCCTGATTCTTTTCACCCATGTTTGTGTCCCCAGAGAAACCAGTAAGTTACACCTGTAAAGCAGGTCATGTAGGCCACCACAGAAACCCTGGTCTTTATGGCCTCAGTTCTGCAAGTTTCCCTGCTCCAACACACCAGATTAAAGTCAAATGGATCCTACAGCCTATCAAGTTCTATACATCCATCCATCCATCCATTATCCGGGGTCAGGTTGGGTCGCAGCTGCCTAAGCAGGGATGCTAAGACTTGCCTTTACCCAGCTACAATTCCATACCCAGGCCACACAAGAGATGTAGTTCCTCCAGCATATCCTGGGTTTTCCCCTAGGGTCTCTTTCCTGTGGGACATGCCTGGAATACCTCACCATGGAGGTGTCCCGAAGGCCCCCCCTATGGGCTTACCACCTACGGGAGGGGCCGTAGGTGTCTGGTGCAGTGTGAGCTGGGAAACGGCTGAAGGTGGGGACCCTGGCGGACCGATCCTCAGCTGCAGAAGCTAGCTCTAGGGAAGTTCTATACAGTGATTCATTCATTTGAACTAGGTGTGTTGGAGCAGGGAAACATAAAAAACTTACAGGACATGGACCAAGGTTCCCCACAACTGAGATGGGGGTTGGGAATGAGGAGGTTCAAGTAAAAATCTGTTTTGCCTTATAACTGTTAAACACATATAAATTTGAGAAATGGAAAAAAAAGCAGTATGTGTGATACTTTATATGAAACAAACAAACAACTAACTGGTGCAAGTATAGTCCGTTTGTAATGGGTGATTAAGATTTGCAACAAAGCTGCCATAAAGGAAGTGAGCTCAGACCTCAGCTATGGGGTCATGTACTGACATTAAACTGGATGCATGGAACTGCAGGGATCAAACAAGTTTTCTGATCTAGTCATGGTTATATTGCTTTTAAAATGTTTCTTCTCTGTCTCAGTGGATAGTTGTTAAACTATAGCTAGAACAGCAGTAGGCAGTATTGCTTGATTCAAGGATGGGATGTGACTTATAACCAGCATTGGAAGGAACCACTTCTAACACTTTCATGGCTGTAACAGAGGGTCACAGCTGTGACTGCAAAGACAGGTTGGTATGTATACCCTAAGCAAAACCTAATTTGGATATAGTCTCACAGCATATAATAGATTATTTTAATAGACTATACACTACTCAGCATGTGTGAATAGTCTCACCAGCCACTTATTTAAAGACTTAAAGTCACTGTAATCCATATATTATTTACAATGGATGAAACAGAGATTTCATGCATCTCAAAAGGGATTGTTTGTTATGAAACCAAAGATATATATTTTTTTAATTCACTCCACTTTTTGGGATATTTGTTGTGACTTTCAGCTCATATCTTTGAGATTTGTGGTCCACAGCTTTGAGAGTCCTGCTGCTCTCTAAAGTACTTCTAGGTTATTTTCAGCACAAAAACCTACAAAAAAAAAAAAAACAGCTACCCAGCATGAAACAGCAGAGAGCTTGTGAACATCGACCGAGTGGAGGGGCTTGAGAGCATAAGACCAAATTACATATTTCTTTTTGCCATCATTTTTCTGGCCTTATTGACTAATCCATCAGCTAACTGAACTTGAACTTGTTAACTTCTAAGCTAAGCTAATGCACACATTGGATTTTGCATGAATTAGTATAAACTTTGAAAACCATAACATAAAATATTGCTGTCATGCACTGGCTCCTTGTGTTTACAGTGAATTGACAGAAGAAAAACAAAAACAAAAACAGGCTGTTTGAAGGCCTTTAAAAGAGAGTGCTTGACCTTGCTAGCGGATGAATGAATTACTTATGTTTGCCATTGTCACACAGTAACTAAGTGCAAATGAAATGCACAACACCAAGACAGGGATCTGGGTTTTGTTAAGTTGTTGAGTGTTTACCAAAGGTAGAAGCTCCTGGTGTTGCCCGGTGCAGTAATCAGATTATTTAGACGTTGTAGGCTCATATCATTGTAAGTCAGGGTGGTCATGAAGGAAAACGTCACTCATGTCTTAGGTAAAACAAACAGACAGAGTAGTATAAGCTGCTGCAACATGTGTGCTGTAGTGGATGAGAATTGGAGGGCGAAGTACAGTCTTGGTCTGGACTTTTTTAAACATCCTTCACTCCTGCTTTCTGTAAAACTGTTACTTATTGCATGCTTAGATGTTGTGGCTCTGGTTGGTTTTAATATAATCTGTAAGGAGAAAGGTATGTTCAGTAATTATAAAGCTGAAGAAGTGGATATTTAACAAATATTATACTTTACCTAAAAGCTGTGTACTTGGCTTTAAGATAAGCACAAGATAAGTAAACATTATTGCCTTAATTTTAACATTTTTGAGTAGCATTAACATGTAAATAAAACCCATTCCTGAAACTAACATGTTTCCATCTTGGGGCTGACTTGTCAATAATTAGAGTCTGTTGTGAGTGGGATTAGACCAGTCCTGTCCAGTCATAAAACAGCCCTGTGGTTTGAACTTTTTAAAGAGCCAAACACCAAACCAAAGAATCTATTTTGTTCATATGCAAAACACTAATCATTTATTCACAAAAACACTTTCCACTCACTAAAGCATGTGTGCAGTCCACATCAATGAAGTCCTAATCAAAGGACTTTCAGATTCAAAGCAAAAGACAATGTGCCTCCCTCTGTGTTAGTGTGCAGACACTTAAGAATCGTAAGCTGCTGCAAGCTGCTTGGGATAACAAAAAGCTTCAGAAGTTGCACTTTGCATGTTTTTCATACATACATTTTCACAAAAAAATAGAATAGAATACGCAGTAGAAAATGTACACAATATTTTGTAACAGGTTAAAAAATCCTAAAACTAAAGTTACTTCCTTAATCTTTGTTGTGTTGTGAAGTTTCTGTATGTAAACAAGAAACCATGGTACCTAAACTTTACTCGCACATGGTTCGCAAAGTCGCAGAGAGAAACGAAATCCCTTGCCCAACCAGACGTACACTTTTAGAGCTACTAGGTCAGTGGAGCACTTTCACTCTTGAGCCAGAAAGCAACAATGGACAGGAAGAGAACAAACACAGAGGAGACTAACTTAGATGCTACTTTACCATGTTTGTTGGAGTTTTCCTTTAACAGGCAGAAAGTTTTTTCATTTTTGGTCCTGATAATCCTCTCCAGACTGCCTCCCTTGGCACTGTGCTGGGAGACTTGCCATGTTTAGTACATCAACAATAGCAGCTGGCTGAAGTACATCCACATGACAGAGAGTTGCCTTGATTGAAAAATAAGTGAAGTCAACTCCATTCTTCACACACTGAGTATGTGGCACAGAGAGACGCAAATTGTCAAGCTGCCTGTTGATCCTCCAGCTTCTCTTTCACTTCTCTTTCGTTTGCTCCTCTGAGTGTCGAGGGTGAGAGAAAGGGGGGAAGGAGGGAAGGAGAGCTTGTCTGAGAGGGGGAGGAGAAAAGCGCTGCTTTTCAGAGGAAATCCCCCTCCAGGCTTTTCAGTTTCTTTGCTCTCTCAAACACAGACTTTATCACACACCCAAGCACACCAACAATATGCCACAACTGGAAGGCATTCACAGTCGCACTGAGCGTGCTTTATCTGTTACTGTATGCTTCATAGGAATCTAAAAAATTCCACATCCTATTCTGGCATGCATGTGGACATACACAGCACGCATAGATGCAAGCACACTCTTTTGGCCCAGAGCTGCAAAAATCCAGCCCCTTGTTTGTGGCCCCTTTCTTTCTATTTTAATCACTAGGGTTGTTTAGAGGTTTAAGGCAGTCTTTCTTTTCTCTCCTTTACCTCATAGACTGCAGTGTCTGCTCCAGGCTTTCTCATTTCCTTTCTTTAGCAATTGTCTTCCGGCAGACTGCCCAGTGTTTAACACATATATCAAAAGGAGAGGCAACAGAGGGATTCCCTGCAGAGGTCCAAGCCAAGCAGCCATGTGAAGCTTACCTCTGCAGTACCTCCACATTATAGGTCAGAGGAATGTAGGACTACACCCTGTAGACCACTACTTACATTATTTCTCAAAATGAAAGTTATAAAGAGGTGTACTGAAAATAAATCCCCGGATCTGCTGCTGCAGAATAAGGAATTCATCATAGTGGCATTCCTTGAGAAAAAAGATTGACAGCCCACTATTTATTTCTTCCAGAGAGTCCATGCAACTGGGCAGTTTAGACTAGCAGCTCACAGCTGGCCTCCACCTCTGTCTGTTTTTTTATTCAAAATTCCAGAAATTACACGGATGTCCATGAAATATCTTCACCATGAGGATAGGGAGCTGAATATGTTTTTTTTTATCAAATGTTCAGGTAAAGTTGCAGCTGGAAATATGAAAGAAAAACCTCTCTCAGTTCCGACTTTTAGAACATCCCTCTTTTTTTTTTTTCAATGAGAGAAAAGGCACATTTGTCTTTCGCTGTGAACCATCAAATTAAGGTGATCTTCTTAGAATAGGACACATTATTTCACTCTCTCTTTCTCATTTGCTTCAGTATCTCTTTTCTTTCATTTGTAATGTTCAACAGCCTGTGTCTTGAATGTGGTTGCTTGAAAAAAGTCTTTAGACGGCAGTAAGACAAAAAACCATGTGCCCTAACCTTTAATGTGTTCTGACTTCCTATTAGGCACCGGTCCAGTCAAGGCGTAAGCTGGTATAAACATTTGGAGGAACATTCCTTGGCCCTTCAAAGCTTTTTGTTTCCAGTTCTCTATATTGCTGGCGTATGATTCAGTAGACTCATGAGGCAACATAATAGTGTCTGCTTTGAAAACAATGTCAAGCATGCAAAAACAAGATGGTTGCTGTGTTGTTGTTTCTGGGGTGCACCAACAGTATAAAGACAAAAAGTTTATTCTTAGACAAAGCAATAATGTAGAAAAAGGCAAGTTTTGTTCAAGTTGGGTCTTTTGCTACTCTTACCTGTTTAAGAGACTCGCTAGAGATCCTACATCTATTCACTTCAGTTTAAGAAGTAAGAATAAGCACAGATTCTGACTAGTTCTTTAGCCCACAGGCCATGAAAGTACATTTTGACCCAGTTTTTGTAAACCACACATCCTCTTGATATATAAGGATAAATTTTACTTTGGTTCGGATCTGTCTGTGTCTCAGCAGCACACTCTCCAAAATCTGGCAAAACAAGACATATCATGCCAATTAAATGCAAAATATAGAAAAGTACATTTCAATTTTTATTTTTTTTCCTTTTTAGCCCACAAACCTCTGTTGTTGACTAGAAACAACGCATACATCCCAAACCGCTGTTGGCACAATGCCTACAGCACATCGGTTTCATCCAGAAAACTTTGCTTAACCCAGTTAGTTTGTCTGGCAGATCCAAGCTCTAAAAAAGAGAGGACAGGGCAGTTACCTTTACTAAGCACTTGAAAAGATGGGTAGAAATTTTTCATAATTTGAAGGGGATGACCGCCCGCCCTTAGCAAATAGGAGAGACTTTTGGATCCAGTCCAGTATTAGAATGGACTAAGGTCCAGCGAGTCCCAAAGACAGCAAAATATCTGCAGCTCTCACTTATTGTCTAGTATAGTATATATATAT
>JBAMHW010000003.1:29940238-29950449 GCA_037177495.1 Rhadinocentrus ornatus
TATATATTGCATGCTGATATTCTTTTGTAAAAGCACGTACAGTAGCTAAATGTGGCACAGTGGCAGTAGCTGATTATGTTCAATTTCATATCAATAAATCCATCATAACAGACTGCTCGAAACTTGGCTATACTTTGTATAGGGACATGAAACAATCTTGGATCAAGATGTGCTGAGAAATTGCAAGATTCTTTCACTATTTTTGTAAATAAATAGATGGAAGTGTCTGGCACAGCGGACACAGTGTTTCTATTCTATCCTGCAGGGTGTGAACTATATAGGTTGTTGTGAACATTATTACAAATGAAACACGGCAACATGAATATTATCACCATGTTACTGTTTAGTGAAATGAGAAAAGAAACACAAAAAAATAAAAGAAATTTAAATTAAAAGCAGCTAAGAGTATTCATAAATGTTGTTGGCTTACATTTTCCAAGACTCAATATCAAAACTCTGAACCAGTTATTGAGTCAACAGAATTTTACACATAAAGAAAAAGTATGTTTATTAAAAAAAAGTTTATTTTAGTGGTGGTCGGATCAATCCAAATATTGATAATATCCATAGATAATCCCAAATTCTGACTTTTATTGTAAAATTTACAACTTTGTTGGTCATGCGCTAATGTGTTAAAAAATGAATGCCGTAATTCCAGAGACTCATCTCTTTGCTTAAACACTTTAATTTTGACAGCCCTATAATAAAGTATTGGGATCAGCGATACTAGCCCTTTATTTATCAGCATTATTCGCAGATGACACAAGCATCTCTTGTTATGGGGGGATTTACACCAAAATGTTTGACAGAATCAAATTATCTTAAAATTTAAGTAAAACCAAATTCATGTTATTCAGCAATTGCAATAAGAATTCACAAGTGCAACTACATATGGATGCGGCGGACAATGAAAGAGTATATGAAAACACGTTTCTTGGGGTAATAATCGATGATAAAATAAACTGGAAGACAAGTACAAAGCAAACTGTCAAGGAGCATTTCTGTTCTAAGCAAAACGCATTCTGGACCACAAATCACGCCACATTCTCTAGTGTTCACTGATTTTACCATTTTTACATTACTGTGCAGAGGTTACAAATGTGCAATTTAAGTGTGGCAGGAGGAAGAGCAGTCGTCTTTCAACCAGAAGGTTGGGGAATCGATTCCAGGCTTTCCCTGACTACATGTCGAAGTGTCCTTGGGCAAGACACCCAACCCTAGGTTGCCTCCTGATGTGCCTATTGGGGAATGAATGTGTGTGTGAATGGGTGAATGTGACAAGTAGTGTAAAGCGCTTTAAGTGACAAACTGACTGGAAAAGCGCTATATAAGTACAAGTCCATTTACCATACAATCACCTTCCATACCGCAGAAAACAGCCACAAGATTAATTCATAATACTGGTTACAGAGATTACACAAATTCACTTTTCTCAAAATCAAAAACAAAAACAACTCACTGAGCTGCTTCATATCAAACAGCACAATCATGTTCAAAGCAACACACCATCTACTTCCTGGAAATATTCAAAAATGGTTTATTAACAGAGGTAAGGGTTATAATCTGGGGGGGGAGGTCAAATTAAAACATCAGCGGGTACGTACAACATGAAAAAGTTTTTGTGTTTCTGTTTGTGGGGTCAGGTTGTGGAACAGTTTAAGTGTGGAGCTCAAACACGGTCCAAGCATGACCCAGTTTAAAAAGTGGTACAAACACATGGTTTTCACCCGGTATAGGGAGAAAAAAAGGCTTTAACTATCAGCTGTACTGATAATGATTTATGTGTTTGTTAATTTAATCTGTTTAATTTCTACTTTTAGTAAATATGTATAATGTAAATATGTATGTTTAGGAAGACATAAAAAAAGAAGTAGGGCTAAATAAGCTTATGCTTCATCCTAATCCTTTTCAGACATGTTGGGTTCATATTATTACTCATTTTTATTTATTTATTTTTGTTCTTGTTTTGCTTTGACTATTATCATTTGCTTTGTTTTTTGTTTTTTTTTGCATGTTCACAATAAAGCAAAGCATTCATTTACTTGGTATCGGATTGATATCAGATCTTGCAGTATCACACCCTCCTAGTTTATTACCATCCCGTGAGGGCCAGCTGTGGTTTTTACCCCTGGTTGGGTGTGCATGCTGCAACGTTGTAAGCAAGAGACCTGTCTATAATTTCCCTAATCTGGCTGGGTACATACATTATTTGGTCCAAATGTGGTTTTAACAACTTCTCAAAAGTGCTCTGGGTTCTTTTGCCTGGGTCTAATTGCTGAAACTGAGCCAGATTTGAAATTTTAACAGATTAAAATCACCACCTTTATTACCTAGATTATCAGTCTGTATGACTTTTAAAGTACCAATTATAATTTGAAAACTGTTATTAAACCCCCTAACTATATTTATTAAGTACTACTTGTTAGAGCTGACTTACTTTTAGGAAGCCACTGTCAGAGCAAATCAAGTCTTCTAAATTTAGTGCAAATTGTCCTATTTCCAACCTGAAATTCTATCCCATGATAGACTGTGTAATAGCAACTGTGGTCCACAACACTACATGAAAATCTTTTTAGACTCCTTTCTATTCATGAATGAGGACAAATATGTTCATTGTCTGGATGTGGATGTTCACATTTAACGTCTTACTGCGTCCCCCTCACTGCATGAAAAGGTACATGTTTGACCCTTGTGACTTGCACAGCCATAAAGAGGAGGTAGAAAGATGACGTTAGCCAGTTGACTCCCGAACCATAGACCACAAATATGAAACCCACAGCTTTACTTTTTTACTTTGCTCCCATTTAGAAACACGTTATTGGGGGTAGAATCAACATAGATATCACAGAATACATGGTTAGAGGCTTACAGTACAAGTTTTTTATTCCTGTGCCATGGCTACCTCAATCTCACATGAATGTTGATCTATACCAAATAAAACCCACCTAGGAACTATTAACCAGATTTTGACATGAATATGCATTGGAGAAATAGCAAAATTTACTTGTTAAATGTTTTCTTCTGAGTCTAGGCCACTGATTTAGTTAGCTACCCTAGAAACTGAATTAAAAAACAATCAACTAAAATAGCTCTAAAAACAAACTTAAAAATCCATAGTTCATAGGCCAAACATTTTTAACATTAAATTACAGATTGCTTGGGTAAAACAAAGAAAAACCTAACTAATATTGGACATATTATTTTGAAATGGTCTCTAACATATCAGCTTATTGCTAGTTCAAAATATTAGGCAATACAATCCATCTGTGATAAACCCAAAGTGTTGGCTCAGATTAAAGGTTTAGAACAATCCAGACTGCCTTCCTTGCTGAATAAAAGCTGGCTTTAGCAGCTTGACTCAGGTTTGACATCCCACCTCCCTACATGAAAACCAGATGGGCTGTCCATCTAAACCAGCAGGAGGTTGATCTTTGCTTCATGAGTCAGTGAATGTGCAGATTTGAGAGGATATACATAACATACAGGCTTTCACACAGACCAAACCAGACAGAGAAATATACACATAGAATGGGAGCTCAGCGTTCCAGAGATAAAGCCACACAGGAAGTCTGGAGCACACACCCATACCGGTATCTTGAGTAACCATGCAAACATGTGTGTGTACTGCAATTTATTGTATATAGACATAAACACAAGCATCCACACAAATCTTTATAAACAAACAGACAGTGCTCCCTCTTCACTTCCTCTCTCCATGTCTAATTCCTTCCCGGTGCAGGGGGGATTCCCAGAGCAACAAAGCAGGACTCCAGCTTTGGCCCACATTACCTTCCATGCAGACACAGCGGTGTATGGTTTTGACAGTCTATAAAACCTGACTCACACTGTGTGTACACACAACAACCACCATTAAAGGGTAGGAAAGCATTAACTTGCCGCTTGGCAATCTACCTCCAGCATCAGTCCTTGGATTAATTACATGACTCCATTTACTCTCCAAGCTTATATTAATTAACTTTATGTGTTACAGGTTGTTTTCATTTAACACATGGAGGGAAAGCTAAGTCAGCATTGGATGTTCAAGGAGCATATGTTGTCCTTGGAAGACATCCAAACACATAACGAGTGTCTCAGTGACACTAATATAAAATATTCTGTCTCAGTGATGAATGTGTGGGTAACTTTGGCTGTAATCACTCCCTGTCTTGATGGGGTAAGATGAAAGTATGAGCAAGAGGACAAAGGGGCGATCTGTCTCTCCCTTGCTTTACTGTTCCAGGAAGCGCAACCATATCAGCGTCTGGAAATCTGCTGCTGTGACTGTGACATAATTTCCTGCTCGACCTCGGCATGTCAGGATTAGGGGCAGCTGAGGCTTGTGATTTGATATTTGAGTTATATTAGCAAACAGAAGGAACATGAGTCTTGGGTTGTTCTCCTTCAATATTTGTCTACACTCCAGACGTTTTTTTTTGTGAGGTATTTGTGGGTCTTCAAAAAGTGGTTTGGCATGTTTGGAGTCGTGTGTCATGCTGTGTGGGACATCACATCAACCATCAGCCTTTTGTGAAAAAAGGATAAGATCCACATTCAGCTACATTCCGGTCAGAGACTCTGAGCAAGTTTGTGCTTGTTCTCACTGTTCATTTAGGTGAAAGAGTTGACATTTATTGTCCTCAGCTATTGAGACCTGGGTAACAGTCAGCACATCAGACGGAGCTCTACATGTCATGCTCCATTTTTATGGCTAATAAAAGATGAGACATTGCCCCCTCCAACAATTTAATTTGCTTTCCATCTGTCCCACTTTAACAAATTTGTTCCCATTTAGATTTCATAATGAGACATCACATTTTAATACAATGTGAAGGTCTCACTGGGATACACATACATCCCTTTAGTAGTCAATTGTCATTCTATAAAGGTTCCTTACCAACACTTAGCAATGACAGCAGTCTTTTTGTCCCAGATAATAAGGTTCCCCATGTTAAAATATTCCCAAATCTAATTTCTAATAAATCCACAGTATGAGTTTCTGTCTCTTTTGTGAAATAATGTGCTTTGATGTCAATTATTACAACTTTGTTGCAAACAAGGATCCAGTCAGTACTTTGTCTGTTCAGAGCTTAACATCAAATGCTGAGAGAAATGGAGCGGAGACGCTCTGCAAAAGAGGAATGTTACATGAAAGACTTCTTAGACTCATTTAAAATGATTTGTTCCGTGCCATGTGTGTAGGCTTTAACCAAACATTCAAGTGGGTAAGTGTATGAGAAGTGTTTGTGGTTTAATGATGTTAAAATTAAATTTACTGTGCAGTTATTAATGATATTGGAATGAACAAGTCTTTTTTGTCATTTTAAATCAAACCCCCTCATCTTGTGCAACACGAATGGAGTTTGGCTTTCAGTACTAAGTAGATTATTATCATATGTGAAATGCTAAAGAAAGACCCACTGTAGCTTGAATCAATAAGAGCTTGGTTGCTTTTTGGTACACTATAGAGCTGTGAAGCATTAGCATGGGATGCCTAAGAATTTGGCCCAAAATGTTTTCTCTCTTTTTTTATGTTTAGATTAAAAAAAAATAAAAAACTGCTGTGCTGTGGAGGGGCAGAGGGGGGCTGTGGTCAGGACCTCGCTTCGCTGGAACAAGAATCCTGGTTGAATCAGAGCTGGAATCAGCTAACTAGCTAAAGTTAGCTCATGTTAAGTTATCATGGAAGTACACATGGTGTTTTGTTTTGTTTTTTTGCTTTTGTTTTTTTTTTTAATAAAGTGTTTTTTACTTAAATACACAAAATTTTCATCACCACATACATTTTCGTATAAATGTTACATAGATACACACATAACATAGAAGTCATTTTATATGACTACCTTTTTAGTTTACCTTTATCGAGTATGTTAATGGAAAAGTGAAATCATTCTTGTCAATTTGAGAAAATCAACCTGAGATCCATCCTTAAATAATTTAGTTTTATACAAAAAATATTTCAAATCTATTCTTGTATTTCACTCTAGACCCATTTTGGACCTGTAAACCGGTCAGTTGTGATGACCTGGATTTATGAAATAGCTTGGAGGTAACGAGTACTAGTGGTGAGGATGAAGTAACAAGCTGCACACAGAACTACTAGAAAAAGGCTAAGCTGTTATGGTTTCATGGACTCAAATCTTTCATAAGAAGACATAATTAAGATTGTTAAGGAAGTCACAAAACTCAAGTGTTCATAAATGATGCCTATGGCAGCTACACCAAGACAGCATTTAATGGTTTATTTTCAACTCTTCTTGTTTGTGTAAGCCAGGCTGTTGACACAATGATGTTTTGGGAAAGAGGTATCTGAAAACACTGCCTGCTGCTGGGTCATGGGAACCAGAAAGAAACACACATACAACTGAGTCATACTGCTGCACACGCAGACAATGTTATTTCAGGTGGATCTGAGGACAACAGGTGTGCGTGTTTGTGTATGAGAAAGGAATTGCTTGGAGGGGATATCTCCATGCTTCCTGCTAACACGTGACCAGTCAAGAGTAAACATATTGTAGTTCAGGGAGGTTGTGATGTTTGCTTCTTGCCAGATTCAAAAGGAAGAGAGAAGACTGACCAGTGGGAAACAGCTGTAATGTCTATATTAAAAAAGCTAATTTGTAACAAAGTGGAATGTATTATTAGTTTCATCAACGACAGATTTATCGTGTAATTTGCAGAACTCAAAAAGTGTACAAACATTAGTGTTAATGTTGAGAAAGACAGAGACAATAAGACAGTTAGTATGGTTTATTAAAATACCACTGAGTCACCACAAGTGTGTGTAAATCTGATCTGTCAGCCATCCCCGCCCCTCTTTCTGCTCGCCTTTCCCACTATCTGTCTCATCAGCTGTCTCCTCATTATCCCCTGGGATCAAATCCCTCTGACCGCTTCCAACTGTTTTACCTCCTCTGATCTCTCAGCTCTCTTCTGTCAGCTATTTCCTCCATGCTTTTCTTGAAACACATCTTCTTTGTTTTGTTCCCTCTTCCACTCCCTCTGCCAGTTTTGTCCCCCAAACCCTTTGCATTTTTCTTATCCCAATGGAATTTGGACTTTTTTAAAAAAAATAAAAAATTTAGCTCTTTTGTCTTCTGCTCTACCCGTCTTCCAGGTACAACTTTTCTAAAACACAAATAATTCTCTTTATGAAGCAGTTAAGCTTAAACACAAAGTGCTCTTCTAGTCTGCACGCACACACATGCACAGCAAATCATACAAGTTAAGGGACATGAGAATACAATCTACAACCCAGAGCCTAAATATAAACAAATGGAGGTGCAAACAAGAGTAAGTAGGTCAGTGTCCAGGGGCAGCTGTTAGGAGGTGGCTGCCTTTACATGGCGCTAATCTGTCTGCTTTATCACTGAGTAATTTGAACTTGAACTGGACAAACTGTGGCACCAAAAGCATGAAAAACTTGTATACCTCCACATTACCTCCATCCTGCTCTATTTCAGCCTTTTTCCTTTTTTTTCATTAATTTAATTTCCTTTCAGTTCTTTATTTTGTCCTCTTTGAGTCCAAACTGTGTATCCTTTTCCTTGGTACAGAATATTTTAGTGTTTTGTTTAACTGAGACAAAAATACTATCATTTTTACATGATGTACTGTACATACTGCAGACTCTTAGCAGGCTATGTTAAAAACATCTCTGTTTGTGTTGTGCACTTACATCGATGTGACACTGTATCCATGCCTTTAAAGGTTTTTTTCTGGTATCTAAGCCTGCAGGGCAAATGTTGCACCACTAGGTGGCATGTTTCATCAACTGTCACAGCTGTGATTGTCATGTAAAGCCACAGGTAAAAGAAACTCACTTCTCACAAGACCACACAAAAAGAAAATCCTCCTCATTTCATTTCTTGACTTCAAAGCATCTGGAATTAACAACTTTGTCCTACACTAAATTATAGGAGCAGCCTCTACTAAAAAGGACAAGCTGAGAAACTTAAACAGGCCTGAACCAAACACAAACTAAGTGTTTTTCTTTTTCTGAAAGGAGAGGTTTGGCATTTAAACTGACTGGATGAATTGATCCAGATGGCATCAGATCTTAACTTTAACAGTAGGATGACCTGCTTCTCACCTGTCTCCTTATAAGGTATTATTTTCATCAGACTAGAAAGCTGTGCCTGGCTGCACTGTGAGATGCTCATCCAAGCTTCGCACATCTGTCTCCACGGAGAGAGATTTCTGGCTTGATAAGATCATATCTGACTGTGGAATAGCCAGAAGGTGAAAGTGAAGCTCAGTGTGTCATACAGTCAACGTGATGTAGTCAATTTAGGTTCCACAGATTAAGTTGGGTTGACAAACCAATGTGTTCAAGTTGTCCAATATTGAGAATAATGTCAAAAAGGTAGTTCTGTTTTTTATCTTTTGTTCTTTTCTTGTTGTTTTTCCTGCTTTTTTGTTTGTTTTTGGCCAGGTCATTTACCTTTCAAACTCAGGAAAAATGTATTCATTGCTAGGCAACTTTTTCTGTGTTTTTATTTTGCACATAAAAGGGTAAAGATCATCACTATCTCACCGTGGCAAGTCCTAACAATTTTAATTAATGGTCAATTTTACTGAAGTAATAATTACAATAAAAATTATTATAGCAAGATCAACTAGAAACACTCAGTGAGCACAAACCTCTGCCAAGCCATTGTAAAGAAATTTTTTTTTTCCAATTATTGTGGTCATTATTTTTTAGTTAGACTCTTTAATAGCCAAATTGTTCAATATTATTTATGCCTATCTCCCCATAGTAAAGATTCTTGTAAAACTTCCTCAATCCAGATCACCTCCTAAATATCATTACAATTACATAACAATTTCTGAGATTTCCTGAAAATCTAATCAAAATCCATCCATAACTTCTGGAGTTATGTTGCTAACAGACTGACAAATCAAAGCTGCCGAATACATGACCTACACCTCGGTGGAGGTAATAACGTAGTAATTTAAAGTTACAGTAGTAAAAACCAACAGGAGAAAATTGCACATGATTTGGCACATTTCTGGGGGGCGCCATTTATTTAGATGGGTTGCTCATTCCACTGTAGCATAGTCCTTACAAGTCTCTATGTAAAGGTGACTAATCTGGCTTTCTAATAACATATTATATAAAACTACTTAGTTCTTTTATTAAACAGGAGAAACAATCAAACACAATTCTTCTTTTTGTGCTAAGTTTACTTAGCTGTCTATACTTGAAGCAGCTGCCACTTACAGTCACTACTACAAATTTCTGTCCAAAAAGTAGAGAGGGTAATGTTACATGATTTGCTTCCAAACAAGATGTGCTCCTTTTGTGGCAGGTAACCAGAGAAATGACAAGTGGCAAAAAAATATGCAAAATGTTACATTACTATCAAGTTGATAATTCAGAAAGAGAAAGAAAATGGCACAAATGTGAAATGTAATATCCCAGGATGTAATAAGTCACTTTTGTGTCATCTAATTTATTTACATGTATTCTAACTGTGAATATTATTAAGCATCACTTTAAAAAATTGCAGCTGCAAGAACCTATGGGAAAAAACTATGTGGTTTTGTTTCACAAAGGATGGACCCAGATTTCTGATGCTAAAATAAACGATAAAGGAACTAATGAGGCTCCTCAGCACTCCTTAGGGAGATTTTACCCAGAAACCTCAGCCAGCAAAGAGACTATTCAGCCAGTTCACAGGTCTTTGGATACCCCAATTATTACCAGTGCCCCAGATGTCAGACTGGGCACTTGTGTCTTTCACCCGCTTCAAAATAATAATATAAATATTTCTAATAATAAGTTTTGGCCTTTTTTTTTATTCTCCAAAAACTGTTAATTAAGTTAGTGAATCAATAATTAAGTTAGAATTATTTAATTAGAATTATTTCTGACTAAATTCCTGGCCATAATGTTGTTCTATTAAACTGACAAACCAAAAAGATTTTTTGTTTGTTTGTTATCTGGGGAAACAGACAGGAAACATAAAAAAAAACAAAAAAACATTCATATTTATGTTGTAACGGAGTGGAAAAAGAAAGAAAAACCCTTCAGAATCAGGCGTCAGTAAGTTCTTTTGCCTTTCGGGGGTGTAGTTCACCAATGACAGATATGAAAACAACACCCAGCATCCAGTAAGTCAGGTTTGGAGACTAAAGTGTCATGTGTGGCGGGTGGTGGTGAGGACCCAAATGCAGGCAGTAGCAGGCAGGAGGCAAAATGGTGCGCGTGA
>JBAMHW010000003.1:30005890-30022351 GCA_037177495.1 Rhadinocentrus ornatus
GCTTCTATCCACAAGAATATACAAATAAACAAACAAATAAACAGACAGAGCAATTAAGTGACGGGGCTCCGTCACATACTGTAAATGCAGTTATAGCAGTGGCTCAATTTAGACAAAATAGAGCAAATCAATGAAAACATAGCAGCACAGACTATCTTTTGTTGTGCCCATAGCACCCGTGCCTGGACCACCTTTTTTAAAGGATGCAATAGAAATACACTAAAGAAAAAAGAACATTAATGTTGTTCCCCCGTCATTGGTCCTGAATTTTCTAAAGCAGTCACATTCAAATTTTTCTATATTTTCCATATATAAAGTAGCCCTTATTGTTGTTCTGCAGTTGCCGTATGATGGTTGACCATCTTGTTGGTGCATTGCCTTCACCATCTGTACCAATGTCTTAAAGTGCAAATTGATTGATGTTCATGTGTGGAAAGTTTTGTCACAGCTGACCGAAACTGTGTTTCAGTCACGTTGTCGATATGGAAACAATGAACTCGCCTTCAGCATGATGTTTGCAATCTTCTAAATGTTGGTTTACATGTCAGTGATCTGAGATTTTCATTAACACTAAACAAAACAAATAGTACAGATGTGATTTTGCATTGTTTTACAATTAGATGTAAAAAAAATAAAAAAATGAAAAAATGATTGTGATGAGAAATCAAGGGAATAAAATTTATCATGATGTAAAGCTTAAATATCAATAGAAAATTTTGAGGTAGTCAATTTAATTCTTGTGAACTCATTTAATCCAGCTCCACTAAAGTGTATTAAATTAATTAGAGGAGTAAAGGGATCCCCAAAGCCATTTGGATTCATCCTGTGGCGGGCTATAGATGTCTCAGTCAAATTCAATCAGTCCATCCTGTAGTTGTCGGGATATTTCTTGTTAATAATGAATAACAAAGAGCCAACTTTCTGACAAACTACAGCAACAACAACCAGAAGGCAAGCAGGAGTTTTAGTTTATCAGATAATGCAGCGAGTCAGTGTGGGGTGGATCATGTCTAAGTGTCTATGACAAACACTAACAAACACTGAGGAGACCAGTGATATTATGTTGTCAGTTGACTCTGTGAGAGCTACACAGAAAGACAGAGGCTGCCCTCAGTGCGTTTGTGGAGATCAAGAATCTACCCTGGGTGCACTTACTGTAAACAGTGCAAGCTTAAATGAACGCATAAAAATACTGAGGAAATACTGCAGAATCATTTCTTTGCAGAAAATAATCAACATTCGTCTCCTGATAAAACTAAAAACATCTATGCTTGCTCCGTGAAACTCCAGTACTGGGCTCTACTGGCTAAAGCAGGATGGTTATTGCTGCCTTAAGGCTGTTTTGTACAGATAGACATGTTTTCTTCCTTCAGTGTGGACAAGTACTTACCCTGAAGAAGATTCCCCCTGCAGGGATTTTCATGTAATCTTGATCTAAAGTCCTCTAGTCCAGAGACTCTTTCACTATACTGTATGCAGTGTTGTGTTAATGTAAAACAGTGGTTCCCAAACCTATTGAGCCACAACCCCCAAGATAACATACGTTGGTGATATTGTCAAATTTTTCACTTTAATATGGCATAATAAATAATGTAGTTGTTTATGCATTATTGTGTTAAAGAAATTATGAATTAATCTCATTTCACTGATCAATCTCTTTGCATCAATGCATTATTTTTGAAAGCCCTGATTGAAATCCCAAGTAAATTTTTTTTTAAAAGATCTAGTTTCAGGGGAATGCTGACCTAATCTGCGATTAATTATCTGAGATGTAAAATCAAAGAATGCAAACTTAGATATTACACTAAATTAAAACACTTACAGAATTTGTTTTGTTGTGGACCTCCAGAATAAGGCAAGCTCTTCTCTGAAATGGACATCATCTGGATAAGTGCTGACAAAAAATTGCCTCTTTTCTTAAGCCCATAGGAGGCTGAATATAGGATTTCCAGCAATAAAGTTTTCCTTTTCACCTCAATCATTTAAAATGGACACAGATCCAAAACAATAAAAATGTTTCTAACTCTTCTTAATTTTTTGTATTTATTTTTTTCTTAACACACAGAATTTGAACTTGTATGTATTGATGAGATCCACTGTCAGTGATTTCCAGTACATATAAGGATTAACACAGTATTTTTAAAAGAATATTGTATGCCATAAATTAATTAATGATATCAATGATATTCCAAAAAATGTTGCAGTTATACATTAAAAAGGCACTAAAAGTGTTTTTTTTTTGTTTGTTTGTTTTTTTGAGGGGGGGGTTAGAAAGCCAAATACTTTAGAAATCAGTTCAGTTAGTTACTCAGGTCAAATTGAATATGTGCATAAATTCTGTTGTGTTGTATGTACCTTAGAAATAGTAGCTAAGTACAAAATCAAATCTTTCATTGCCAGTCCAATGTTTTTGGTACCGAGATTAGCAAACAGTATCTGTTTGGCCTTGCACAGGTTATGCAGCTAAGGCTTCAAGCATTAGGTGTTCTTTTTGTTTGTTTTGTTTTTGTTTTTTGTTTTTTTAAAGCATTTCAAGCATTAGGTTTAAGTGACACTAGTTCATACTGATTTTAAATCACTGAGCCCCTGATTATCAGCTCTTCAAGACTCCAAGGCCTATTGCTTCAGACAACCCACTGACCTATTTAACATCATACAGGGCATGTTGTGTGACCAAGGTCATGAACATGCAAGAAGTAGCATGCACCTTAGTGTGCTGAACCATCTGGACAACTTCTGTGTGTCTAAGACACTGGAAGACAATTTTGACCTTCACAAATTCAATATATTCTGTTCTTGTCTGGGGTTGTTAGCTTGCCACATGAGCCCATGCATATTTGACGCTAAACCTCACTTGACCTCTTCAAAAGTACAACAGAAAGCATGTCGTTTGACACACCTCCTCAACAGGGCACAATCTGGCATTTTTGTCTTTGCTGCTTCTGTGTGATTTTTTGTGATATCAGTTGAGCAAATGGAGGCCCTGAGTTCTTCATGCTGTAAATAGGTCAACTGCTGACCTAATTGCCAGCAGTGTTGTCAGAGGAAATGGGACCCTTGCTCTGAAAAGGAAAAGAGAGGAGACATGCACATAATGCTCAGATACAATGAAAACAAACAATAAATGACAATCATTTATAAAGTTCTTACACAGGGAGCAATGCTTGCATACATGCACACGCACACAGATAGAGAACAAAAATAGCCAGGCTATTTCAACGCAATCAAGATAATTGACACAAAAAGAAAAGTGTATTCGGTTAATCTGCAGCCTTGACACAGTGACAGGTTTTGTTAGGAAGAGAAAAAAGAGATGCGAGAGCATGATGGTGAACTGGTACATTCCTGGTGACGGACAACCTGATTCTTATGTGTGTGAGTGTGTGCGTGCATGTGAGAAAAGTACAGAGATGTACATATGCGTATGCCTGTTGAGCTTTTCGCTGCTCCTATTTGGCTGAATGGAGGCTATCAAATGTGGATTATTTTGAAGCGGAAAGCTTAGGTTATTTCAAATCCATGCTCTGTACTGAGCAAGCTAATGCCAGGTTGCCGTGGGGTCAGCTTCTGTCTCTTTTAATGTTATTGCATTATTCTTCCTTTGTTTTTTTCTGCACTATTTATGCTCTTTTCCCTTCTTTTTTCCCTTTCTTTGTCCCTTCGCTTATCCTGCCCCCTCCCCTCCTGAACCAAATGCTGTCCTTGTTATTGCTCTATATAATAACCTGGTCCATGTCCTGAGAACATAAGGGACCTTTAGATTTTCTCCCTATGCCAGCTCAGGCTCCACTCTGCCAGTGAAAATAAAACGCTGTATGATCTGATTTGAACAAATCACTACTGGATTTGTGTAGGCAATTAGTTGAGGTTATTGCTTTCATTTTTGAAAGTATTAATAGGACTAACACTTGCTTATGAAACTAATACCACTAATGTGACTCCAGCAAAGCTTGTTTTTTTATGCAGGATTTCATGCACTAGTTTGCATTACTGGCATAACGGCCATACCTGGGGACATTTGTTTATTATGCACGGTCAGAGTAGCACTGTGAGACTCTTGACTGGCCCACATCTAATCTTTTGTTGTTTCTCTTTTCTTCTTTAGTTGATCTATTACAGCAGACCAGTTTGTTCTAGTTTAAAATGATTAAAGTTAGATTAGTCTCTAGGAAAATAAAGGCACTAAAGGCAAACAACATATAACAGAAGAGGAGGCTCTGAACTTCTCTGCATGACTTCTGCAGCAGGCTTAGGAAATTGCTGTGACAGTCTGACATTTGAACCCTGGGGTAGAACTAGCTGGTGAAGTCTTTGCTGCTGATACTTCATAATGATTGGGTTCTGACAGTGCCTGTTTGTATTATTATAAATGCTGGTAGTGCAGCAGCAGTATCCCTGCAAGAGCATGTGTCATGGCTTTTATGATGAGAGCAGATTTAAGGCTTGGTGGTTAATCCTTCAGGGGTTGCCTATGCTGGGAGATAATAGCTCACTTTAGTTGCAATATTCCGACAGAACTAGATCTGAGCTAGCCACTGATATATGACAGTATTATAAGTGATGTTCTATAAGGGGAACTTTAAATGAACATGACTTTTTTCTGGCAGTTTATTTTTTCCTCAATGTTTCAAAAAGAAGAAGCAAGGCTTCATTATCAATTTAAATACAGTGATTAGAGCTTATCATATGCGTAAATCGACTGGTTTTGAAAAGTACCTGTGAGATTTGGGTATTGGGGATTGTTTATTTAAGTAACAACAACAAACAAAAAAGTCTTAAAATTCAAACTATTTCTTTGTCTGAGCTTGTCAGACCCAAGTGTAGTATTTCTGTTTTTTCCGGGCCCTTTTCTGTATGACTCAAATATGATTTTTTTTTTACCAAAGAGCTGAAATTTGATTTTCTTGAAATGTCAGGCAAATCAAAATTGTTTTAACTTCCTAAAAATAGCAAAGACAGTGTTTGGCAGATGCTTTCAAAGGGCTCTACAAATCATAAAATTCGCTCCGTCATAAATTTGACTTCATCCACCCTCCTTTGTCTCCTCATAAGTGTTTCCACGCAGTATGGCAGCTGTAGCTTTGTGTTGCAGCTGACCAGACCCGTAAGTGAGCCCAGAGGTCAGTAACAGGACAGAGCTTCATTTGCTTCATTAGAGAACTGGTGCAACAACACTGCAGTACGACTGTGCTGTAAGCCTGTGAGTCAGCTTCATTCACCACCTCATGCTCTGACCTCATTTGGTAATGTGTGGTGTTTATGCAAAGTTGCTGAGGTTTAAATGTGGCTGAGGAATTTTCATGCAACGCTGTGAGGTTTGTGGATTTGAAAACCAAAGGATGCAACATGTTAATAAGGAGGATATGAAAAAATGGTAGCTATCAGGATGTTTTAATCTGAGAGGTTTTCTGCTCAATAGTAAACTGAACCATAGTGTTTGAAGCTTATTAGCTTGTATGCTGTTACACATTTATTAGCATTTTCAAATCATTTGTAATTGTAAATTTTAGGAAATCGTTATAGCCTATAAATTTCTACAATGAATCTAAAGTACAGGATGGCATTGTTGTTTATCTGCCCCACAACCTTTAAAAGACTGTGAAGTTATAGCAGGAAGAGGTGGTTGTCTGAAATAAAGCTTTGGCAGATTCGTTGCTCTTTAAGTAGGTCTCCTCATAAATCTGTTTCAGATTTATCAATACTAGTATTACATGAGTGCATTGATCCTAGAGGGTTTATATGCCAGGGTTCACTTTTTCAAACAAGAACCATCAGCAGAGCTAATTTCAAGTAATTATAATTTGGTCCACCTCAGGCTTAGTTTCATGCTTTTCATGCTAATTTTGTTTGCTCTGTGTTGACATAGTTTACACCTCCTCAACAAACCTGGCAAAATTATTTATGAGCCCCAAGTCAAAACAGCTCAAAACAAGGATCGGTAACTAATGCATCTTTGGATTTGAGTGCACAAAACCAAGATATTCTATTTTTTGTTAGCTGAAAGTTTTTATTCCATTTTTATTTAATTCATTATCATAGTTTTTTATATTATATACAATGAACAATAGTGTGTTAACACAGTAATTGAGTGAATTCCCATTATGCTATTGGCTTGTTTCAAAAATGTCTCCCTTAACAAGTTTAATGGCAGCTCTCGCTAAAGAGATAGAGTAGTCATTCAGTCACTGGTTTGATCCCCAACTTGTGTATTTCACATTTTAAGGGTCGCTG
The DNA here is from genome assembly GCA_037177495.1 of Rhadinocentrus ornatus. Lineage (NCBI taxonomy): Eukaryota > Metazoa > Chordata > Actinopteri > Atheriniformes > Melanotaeniidae > Rhadinocentrus > Rhadinocentrus ornatus. The sequence goes on from JBAMHW010000003.1 coordinate 30,012,122, forward strand.
AGCAAAACACTAAATTAGGGATCCATCAGTGTTGATATTCTGAACTGATACTGACACTGATGTTAAAAGAATTTTAACCACAGGCATTTAACCTTTGTTACCACTGCTAACTCCTTGACATCTCTGTTTTTTCAAATGTGAATAAATCTTAACAGTTTCAGGGCAAAGTCGATGCAACACACCAGATTAATGCTGCTACCAGCTGATGTTATATTGGCCAATACGCGCACTATAGTCAGCAAGCTTGTGTGTGCACCCCTACAATAAACCCCACATACTGATGCCCTTTGATAAGATCAGGGGTAACTTGTGTATCTAAGCAAATGAAGAATTGCTTAAAAGAAAGTAAAAAAAAAAAAAAAAAAAATCACCAGTTTTTGTTTTGTTTATTTTTTTTAGTATTTATTATCCTGTTATTTTCTCATAAATAAATATAATCTTAGCAGCTTTGTAATAGCAGCTTTGTTCCAACCTCATACAAAACAAAGCTCTTAAAAGAATAAAGGCAGGTAATATATTTTAGAATGTGGTTTTATCAAAGGTTGGTATTATATGGAGGATATGAAAGAATCATGATAAAGTGCAGGTATTGCTTTACTTAATAAAAAAATAAAACTTGAAACTGTTCTTGCAATCTGTTACTTTTTCCAGAAATCTCCTTTGAAGCACTTAATTTGAAGTATTTTATTATCTGGGATTAGGACCTTAAGCAGCTCTAGCTTACTCTAATTTACAAGTTTGTGCTTCTGTTTAATCACCAGCCACCCCTGATTAGCATTTACAGTGACTTTTAATAAAGGCCAGAAGGCAACAACAGCTGCATACTGTCATCTCTGGTGTGCAACCTTGGTAGCTTTCTGCTGTCCTGTCTAGAAGGTTCTTTAAATATGGCTCCTTCCTAATGATGCACACTCTCTGGCCCTTATTTCTTCCTAACTGCTATTCCTGCTCCGGCTCGTAACCCCTCTGTTGAGTGCCCTCCAATACTCTATCAATGTGAGGCAGAGACACAGAGTTTCTCCTCCACATCCAGTCCTCTGGAGTTAGCTATTAGAAAGCACAAGTTGTTCCACGTTTCAGTGTTGGCTCAGGCCAACCATTAGCTGTATTTACATGTGTTTGCACAGACACAAGTGAGTCCTTATACACATGTGATGTGCACACACAAACATGTTTCCAGCCTCGTACAATTCTTTGGCTTATAAAGAAATTTGTTTGCAACGTTGCTCTGACACTTTAAATTTGCACTGCTAATTTGGAGATTATGTTTTTTCATATTGTACCTTTTACAATTTGTATTTGCACTACTCAACCTCTCAGCCAAAGGTTAAATCTTTTAGATCTTTGACAATCTGTGATTGAAATAATTTTTTACAGCTTATTTTACTTCTATAAGTGACCAAGTACTGTAAAATAATTATATACACTGCACAAGACAACAGCAATGATGATTGTGTGCATAATTCTGGCATTTAGCTAATAAGAGGAAGAAAAGAAGCAAATGACTCACAAGTTTTATTGCACTTGAGTTAGTCTAGGAGAAAAACAGCTTGTCACTGCAGAGGTTTAGTAATTAGAATGTTATTACCATTTAATTTTTGGTGTGTTCCTATTGTAATAGATTGTATATTGTAATGGTTCGTGCACTCCATGGATGGATCTTCTATTGTTTCACTTGAATTAAGAATTAATTATTTTCAAATTATAACTCATGTATTTATGCTGAAATGTTGCACATCTATATTTGCATGCTCAGAGGAAGTAGGCTGACCTGAATTTTGACAGGCAACTATATATATATATATATATTTTATGGATTAGTATCTTGAAAACATCAGAGCTGAATTATAAAATAATAAAATTGATTTGTTCATATACAAAGACAAGAAGACACTAACTCACTAGTACATTGTCCTCATGGAGAAAAATATAATCTGATGACTTAGCACAGCTCTGCATGCAGTGCCTTCATTTTCAAAAAGGACCAAGGTTTTATCATGATGAAGCTATGTCCTTAAGCGCTTGGGTCAAGGTATGTTTTTAAAAATATGTATACTATAGATAAGCTGTAGCCACATTTGTACTTTTAGTTTTCCACACTACATCAATTTTTGATTAAGCCTGGAGATGCTTCTGCATGTGCCTTAAAAGGCTGAAATCCACCTTCCCACCACTAAAACTAGGCCTAAAAAGAAAGTTTAATTTCAATATAGGAAGAGCAGATTACTCCTTTGACCAGTCAACACTTCCCATAGACTTCAGATTAAGAGTGCTGGTTAGATTCCCTGAAATAAATCTAAAAAAATGTAAATCTAAAGCAATCTTTTTAGAAATATTAAGTAACACACGTTGCTCACGTCAGGTGTAAAATTGTGTTGTCTTTATGTTCGTAAAAGAAACAGAATATCATGGAAATTTGAAGAAAAAATAAATTAATAAATAAACTTTATTCCTAGAGAGAATATCTCTTCATTATTTATTGCTTCTAGAGATAAATTCAGCGCTCAACACGGGTGCTTTTAAGAAAATAAATCTTTTTTACTTAAAAACCAACAAAGCTAACAGTCACTTACAAAGCTGCATCTGTGTGCAACTTGGTTCTTCAACTTAATGTGCAGTTGTGAAATCTGTTCCAGAGGATGGAAGGTTATTGTATTGGAAAAAGGGCTGGACAATAAATCAAAAAATTTATCAAAACCAACATTCAGAACCAATAATCGATGTAATCTTGCTTATGTCAATTTTTTACTAATTTAATACAATATCTGCTCTTCTTTTATGAAAATATTTGCAAAGGAACTTTACTAAAATAAGGGCTAATTAATTTTAATTGAGGTAACATGTTCAATTAATCGTGATAAAGATTTGAGGTCATATCGCCCAGTCCTAATTCGAAAATTAATGATCAATGCACACTAAGATTAAAGTAACCTGTGAGTCTCCACACACACTTTTGACAGTGGTCACAATGAAATATCTATCATGTCATCTAAAAACGGTGGTGATGGGTTGGCAACGCAGCCTCACAGCAAGAAGGTTGCTGGTTCGGGCCTCGGCTGGGGGCAGGTTCAAACCTGGGGGCAATGGCCTTTCTGTGTTTGTATGTTCTCCCCGTGTATGCGTGGATCATCTCTGGGTTCTCCGGCTTCCTCCCACCATCCAAATATGGTGCATGTTAGGTTAATTGGTGACTCTAAATTCTCTCTGTTTGTCCCTATCTATGTTGGCCCTACAATGGACTGGTGACCTGTCAAGGGTGTACCCTACCTGTCACCTGTTAAAATGCTGGGATAGGCTCCAGCTTACCCATAATGGACTAAGCGGTAGATAATGAATGAATGAATAGTTACTGCTGTTTTACTCATTATTTTTTACAATCTTAGTAGTTAGTCCTAGTATAGTACTTGCCTTTACTCAAATACTTTGTCTTTGTGGATGAATAAAAAAAACTTTACATCCAGAGGTAAGAGACTGTGGTGGTGACATGAGCCAAAAAAGTTAGTATTATTTTTAGACTTAGTGTTGCTATTAGCAGACACAGTTGCACTTGTATGTCACTTTTGAGTTAGGTTTATTAACCAAAACAATTGGATTAGCTTCAGAAAAAGACCATTGGTTAGCTTCTATTAAACCTTTGAAAGCTCTATTGTGTGTTGGAAAGCTGTCTGTTACCCGTTTATTAAGTTTTCTCTGAAAAGCATGGGGAAGACACCCAGAATAACATTGCACATCATTCATTATGAAATACGTTTTGCACTATGGACCAACAAAGCTAATACACATTCAGACTTGAGACTAAGCTGCCATATGTGCACTTTTTTGGATTAATCTCTACATCACCTGAAAGCATATCACCAGATGCACATGAAGAAGCCAGCTGGCAGAGATAATTTGGTTTAATACAGACTTCACACAAGCATATATACTCAGACATTTCTCCTCATTTGCTTCACTCTGCCTCACCTCCATCTGCCATGGCATTCCTTTTGTTAAAGTTCACCCTCTCTAACTGACTCCACTACCCAAGCACATCCCAGCCTGGACCCCCTGTGGAGTGTGCTGGAGGTGGCCTTCTCTTAGGGACATCAATATTTCAAGCTCTGTCAGCACTGGCACTCATGGAGGTACACGGGCCGCTCCGAGCCTGGGGGAGGTGCTGATGGAGCAACGGAGAGGCAGGGTTCAGTAAATTACTGTGTTAAGATGAAGATGAGACATGATAATGGTAGCGTGAATTTTAACAACTGTAGAAGCAGGTGAAAGGGACAATGGAAAACTTAGAGAGGTGGGTGATTCACAATTGATTTATAGTTTATAAGAGTTGCTGGAATCTGTTTTTTATTTTCAAATTAGAATTATCACAGCACGACTTGTCAGATTTGTAAATGCAGTGTAAATATATCAGTGCTGCATTATGAATGTTTGAGAACGAGAGGGGAATTTTTATGATTATGGTAACTGTATTTATGACAGATATTTAATTTGCATGAGGAGAAAATTAAGTAGTTATTTATCTAGTGAAAACAAGGCAATTACAAAGGATGAATAAGGACAAAGTGGAGAAGAGATGGATAAACCAAGAGTGGATGAAAAAATGGGATGGATGGTTGAATTTAGAGGAGATTCGACAGATCCAAATGAATACCCCATTGGACTGTTGATGACAGAAAATGTTCTGCCCTCTCTTCCTCTTCTCAGTCTCAGAGAGCTCCACTAACCAACTGTTGCTACGACTACAGCTGCCGCAACAATAGTGGTTATTAGGGGTGTTACCATGGCAAACATGGTCCAGAGGGCAACCAGGGAAGAGATTCTTTATCCACAGGGATTATCAATATACACTCAAGTTGTTTACTATACTATACTGTAGCAATCATCATGGTAAATATTAATAATATAATATAATGTAAAAATAATAAAATAATAATAATATTAATAAACTAGCCAAAAAGATCAAAAACTAATTTTGATCTTTTAATGGTCTTGGCCTGGATGGTCAGCTCCCTTGCTTGGCCTGGAAGTGTTGTTAAGCAAGTACAACATTCTAGTCATCATAGTTTAGTTTATGCTTGTTTATTTACACTGAAGCTTATTATAATTTTATGATCAATATTTCACATGAACAAGAAGGCATTGTCATGGTAGCTTAAGAAGAAAAACAAGACCTTCAAGGATTCAACCTGCCCGAGACCAAGTCCTAAAGAAGATCAGAAAAACTTGTGCAGTTAACAAACTCAGCAAAAATACATCACATGCCACAAAGTTATGGTGTTATATGGCCAAAAGAGTTAAAAGTATGTATTCTGAAACAACAATAATCTTTAACGTGATTGATACTTTTATTTTTCTTCAAGAATAACAAGTCTATTTTCTGTGCTATGTGTTCAAACTTAAAATGATCTTTTTTATAATATTGTTTCCTAGATAAGCATCTTTTTAATATTCTCATATTTCATAGACATGAAGGTGGATATTTTGATCTTCTCTGATCCAGAACAAGAGTAGTAGGTGTGTTGCAACGTAATGTACATCAGTGTTTTATGGAGTATACTGTAGCTAAACATTTATTAATATTAACTAAATAGCTTAGCATCTAGCTGGGTGACAGTTGATGGCAAGCATAAAAAACGTCCTGTAACTAACTACAGCATATACAGTATAAGTGACAGATTTCCTCCATTATGCTTGTTTTTGTTGACAAATCTGATGTTGTCCAAGCAGATTTATTTGGGGTTGTATTACAGTTTGCTTTGTACAAATGAGATTTGTCCAAAAGCTAACTGACTGAAAAGCTCTCCAAGGCAGCTATAGCTTTTTCTTTCTGTTCACCCAGTTTACAGTCACAGCTGTTTCAAGTAAGTTTTCCAAATTAGAGATAAGTTAAGTTACTTTTAAAGTTTGAATTTTATATTACACCACAGTAATGACATAAAATACAGATAATTTGTAATATCTTCTTTGATGTGGCCTTGACAGAAATTTAAATGAAATCCTTTTTGAGACTGAGAGAAAAAATACAGTAACTTATTAAACAAGGACAGTGTTGTCAGTTAAATATCTCTGCCCTTGTCTCAAATAGTACGTTAATTATAAATGGCAGTGACAAATACTGTTTAGTCACTGGTGTTGTGTTCATCACCGCTGCATCTGAAATGCTTTACTTATGATGGTCTTGAATGTCCGAACATAACCTTTTGCATAGCAATGTATTAGTAGCATGAACATCTGTCAGCAGCAGTGGACTAGTTAAAGAAGTAAAGTATGCCAGAGAAAAATAACTTACAGGGGACAAGAAGTAGAGCAGGAAGTGGAGCTTAAAAGTAGCACTCGCAGGGCAAAGCTAAACGAAAGCATGTCTCAAGTAGTTCTCCACCTGGAGTAAACCTTAGTTATATTGCAACAATGACTAGCGTGATATTTGACCATTATACAGATGGCTAATTACTGTCATTTAAACAGATAAAAGATCAGGTGCTGAAACACTGGTAGTTTACATCATGGTGGTGAGTGCAGAACACATATGACTGACTTTTTCTGTGGCCAAATAGTCCTCCTTAATAGAAAACATCATCTGTTCCAATCATGTTATTGTATCTCCTGCTTGTGTGAGAACAGAGACTGTACAATAGCTGTCACTGCTTGTGTAACTGAGACACTGATAAAATATCCAACTTGTCCCTGCATTATTTTTTTCAAATGATTCACCTTGCCATGACCTGTCAATAAGGCTCTTGATAGCTGCATACGTTTTAGCTCCCTTGCTGAGGCTATACCCCAGTCACTGACTGGAGAGGATAAATGACAGTGTCAAAAGTGGAGTAGAGACACTGCACTACTTGTAGCATTGCAGGAACACGGGTTGAAAAGAGGGCCTGCAGTAAAATGGAAAATGTGCTCCAATTTGTTTTTCAGACTTTGTATCTGTATCTAAGTGGCTTAGTCTGTTGGTTTATTACACCTGCAATTTAAGAGCGAAAAAGAAAAGCCAAGGCATGTTTAATTTCATTTCATATTTTATGTCCAAGACAATTCAAACTGCTTTACATAAAACATTAAAAGTTTTACAGTGGGGTGCAGAATAAGCATTAAAAAGTACATAATAAACTAAATTTAAAAAATTTAGAAAGGGCAGAAAAGGCTTAAATAGGATAAGAAAATTCCAGTTTGAGGAATTAACAGTTGGTTTTTATAAAAGGCAGCGTCAAATAGTCTTTTTTTTTAACCTTGATTTAAAGCAGCTGAGTTTCTGTTTAGTTTCAGTTTCACTAAGGATTAATGCATGGACAAGTTTTTCGAAATACTGCTGAGATATTAGTCCTTTAAATTTTGATACGTTCTTTAAGTGATAAAAAGCTGACTTCACAACTGCCTTAATGTGATGCTGAAATTCAGGTCTCAGTCCATGACTACTCCCACATTTCTGGTTGGTTGGTTTTTAACCTCGTTGTTTGAAGATGAGTGGTGACTTTAAATCTTTCTTTCTTGGCAAAAACTATTATTTCAGTTTTGTCTATATTTAACTGAAGGAAGTTCTGGCACATCCATTTTTTTATTTGATTAATGCATTTGATCAGTGTTTGGATCTGACTATAACCTCCCAGTGAGATAGTTATGTAATTTGTCTGTCATTTTCATAATTATGGTAACATTTTTAGTTATTTTTCATAATTCAAGCGAGTGGGAGCATGTATATGTTAAACTGCATTGGCCTCAAAGTGGAACCTTGAGGAACTCCCAATGTTCCATTAAAGCTGGGGAACTTTACTTCTGTTTGTTCAGATTTTTAGGTAGCTATAGACACTAATTAATCTCTGTTTTTTTTTAGATAGGGCTTAAACCAGTCTATTAAGATGTTAGGGTCAACTGTGTCAAGAGCAGCACTCATATGAAGGCCAGGCAGATGTCATTGAAGAACATAACTAGAGTTAAGTAGAGTAGTTATGTAGTGTCAGGAAATTATGTAATTGCTGAAAGACAGCTTTTTAGACAGTCTAAAGCAGGATTTATACTGAAGTAGGGTCTGCATAAGGTCGGTTACAGCGTCACTGCCGTAGGCTCCCCCATAGGTCCACGGAGGCTTGACGCAGACTTCTTCCAGATCTGAAGTGCACCCTTGCTATGCAGCATAGTTACAAGGGAGTACTCCTGTGTGACTGGTCAGTTTGTGATTATGTGTTTTTGGATTTCTAGATTTTCTGAATGAATTTCCGCTGTAACAACACAGTATTTTTATTTCTTCATTCACTTGCACAAGCTAATAAAGACACTGCACCATGTTGTCTGCCAGTTTACCAGCAGAGAAAAGCAGAGATGGGAAATGGCAGCGACCAGGAACTGCTGAGCAGCAGAGAGACTGTGTGGCTTGTAGAGCAAGATGCTGCTCAGAGTGGCTGCCTCAGACAGCTGAAAGTGTGTCACAAGAAAGCTAGGCTAATGCACCACGTTAGTGTTGCTTCAGTGAGTTCTTGCTGCATTCAGCACTTATTGTTACTGTTGGCACAAGTCATACCCTGAAAACCAGAGCAGTGTGAGCCACAATAAAGAGTTTAGCTCGTACATGAGCAAACAAGCCCTGCAGTCATAACCCTGCTGTGAGGATCTGCACTCGTCACTAATCGTTGTTCAGTTGCTAGAAGTGTTTTTCTACTTAGATAACCCCAAAGTCCCAGAGGCTGGCAAAGAACCAAAGTTCAGAATACGATAGAATTACGTCATTATTTAAGACTTCTTCATAAGCAGTAGTATTAAGCTGACTTTAAGCTTTCAAATGCAGAATATTTACCTACCTGCCTGTTAAAAGATTAAAAGTTAAAATAAGATATGGTTGAAAATGTTGCAATATTTAAATTATTGATTAAAATCTATAAAACACATTAAATACATTTTATTTTTTAGGCACTAAATTAGTATTGAATCTGGATTGTCTGGATAGTCCTTTCTGTGTTCCTCAAGCCATTCTGAGTTCATTTAACTGGAACGGTGGGGTCTGATAGCCAGGAAGAAAAGGAATTTACTGGGGTTTTTTTGGGGGGGGAGGTTATAATACAAAAAATGTTTTGTAAAGTAAAAAAAAAAAAAAGGAAAACCTTTTAGTAAAAATAAAATAATAATTTAAAGCAGGGATTTACAAAAAAACTTGGCAACTGTGGCAAATTATTTTGGTGTAATTCAGTACCACAATCTTGACATTATTCTTCTTCTCTTTTTTTGTACTATATGTTTAAGTGCATTTGTACCAGCTCCAACTGCTCTCTGCAGTGTATTAAAATAGTTTTGTAAAAATGTTAAAAGTACAGGGTGCAAACAATATGACCTTCCTATCACACATTCATCCTCAGCACCATTTGTCATTAAAATAAATAAATAAACTTCTTTTTATATAAAGAGGGTGGAGCTGGGGCAGAGAGATTTGTGATCAGCAAAGAAGCTCCTTTTTGGTATATAGAAGCTTTTTTTAATGTAAATATGCTTCATTACTGCTACAGTAGATGATACAGTCATATTGTGGCAGTAGATTCAACTGTTCTCTAGGCTCAATTTTCTGAGGTAGAATGTTTATGTTTAAGTCCATAAGCCCTTCTCAAAAAGACAGAGTCAGAGAGAAACTGTCACCCAAAACAAGCACATTAATATTTTGTTGGACTGCTTTTAGCTTGCTCCTCCCTGAGCCGTCACCTTACCGTGGTGGAGGAGTTTGTGCGTCCCGACGATCCTAGTGGCTATGTTGTCGGGGGCTTTATGCCCCTGGTAGGGTTACCCATGGCGAACAGGTGTCTAGGGGATGGGCCAGACGAAGTGTGGCTCAAAATCACCCCTTTGATGATGAAAAAGCAAGGACCAGAGTTTCCCCCCTCTGGAGCCAGGCCTTGAGGTGGGGCACGGAGGCGAGTGCTTGGTGGCCGGGTCTCTCCCCATGGGGCCCGGTTGGGCTCAACCCGAAAGGATGGCATGGTCCTCCTCTCCCGTGGGCTCACCACCTGCAGGAGGGGCCATAGGGGTCGGGTGCAGTGTGAGTTGGGCGGCTGCTGATCCTCGGCTGCAAAAGCTAGCTCAAGGGACGTGGAATGTCACCTCTCTGACGGGGAAGGAGCCTGAGCTGGTGCACGAGGTTAAGCGGTTCTAGCTAGATATAGTTGGACTCACCTCGACGCAGGGCTTGGGCTCTGGAACCACTGTCCTTGAGAGGGGCTGGACCCTCTTCCATTCTGGAGTTGCTCCTGGTGAGAGGCG
>JBAMHW010000003.1:30022451-30041317 GCA_037177495.1 Rhadinocentrus ornatus
TCCTTAAGGCTCTGGATGCTGTAGGGCTGTCTTGGCTGACACGCCTCTGCAGCATCACGTGGACATCGGGGACAGTTTCCCTGGACTGGCAGACTGGGGTGGTGGTCCCCCTCTTCAAAAAAGAGGGTTCGTCGGATAGTCGAATCTCGGATTGAGGAGTGTGGTTTTCCTCCCGGTCGTGGAACAGTGGACTAGCTCTACACTCTCCTCAGGGTCTTTGAGGGGGCATGGGAGTTTGCTCAACCAATATGCATGTGCTTTGTGGACTTGGAGAAGGCATTCGACCGTGTCCCTGGACGCTGTGAGAGTTTTTTTGTTTTTTTTTGTGGACACATTTTTCAAATGATTCTTTCTTTATAAAAAAATTTTTAACTAGATTGCTTTTATTTTCATGTGGATGTGGGTTTATTTTACATCTGACACACAGTTGGCATGCTATTCATTTACTCAGTATGTTTTTACATGTCACACCATGTTGTATGTAGAACATACAATGGGAAACAAGTGGTTGGGGAGAACCCTTGTTACTAATGGGAATATTAAATTGCTTTCATTTTGCATGTTTAAATATTACATAATGAACAAATGACCTTCTAGCTGTAAGAGCAAATACTATAAACGATGTGATCTCAATTCCATCAGTTTTTAAATTTAATTGACATAAATTGTGATACAAGTAATGACATTTGCAGATTTTCTATTAACAAAGTTGAATGCTTTATGTAAATACCTGGAATTGCCTTGTACTTTAAATGTGCTATAAAAATAAACTTGCTTTGCTTATGCACACAAATAGTTTGCAACATTGGTTCCATCAGAACATTGTCGCTGTGATGTTGGTGTATATGTATTCTTAATATTAGATAAATTTGTTGTGACATAAATATTTAAAATTAAAATTCCATTCTTTTGTATCTAAATACAATACTGTAAATAAATAGAAGATAATCTAAACCTTAAAGGCCTTGAAATGCCACAAGCTAGTACCTTTTCTATAACATGTGCTAGCAGTTTTGTTACACACTGGAACATATTATTTGCTAACATTTTAAGATATTACTTTTATGTGGTTTCCCTCTTTCTTTGTTTTTACTGCTGCATTATGACTTGTGTTTTGGCTACATTGCATCACATTACTGAGTTGTAATTGTGCAACTAGTTTTTGAAGATCTTGCAAGTGTTATTCAGATGATTTGATGTATTTATCAGGTTCGATTGAAACAAGCACAATAGAATGGTAGTTGATCTTAAGCAATAGCGGATGTCCTCTGCAGGGTAGTTGGCCCGAATGAGACTCAGCAGCCTCATAATATTGTCTATTTGATATTTCTGCTCCTATTGTATAGACATTTGTCACCAGACATAGTCTCTGTTTTCCACCACAATAAGCTGCAGCAGACACGGTGTATAATATTTAATGACAGAGGGAAGCAGCGGTCTACAAGTGAAAGCTGATTTGCCCTGAAAATGTTCTTCTAAATCACTGTATGGTTATCTTAGAAAGAAAAAATAATTAAACACTTCAACATATTTGACTCGCATTTGTTAGTGCAGTTTTTTTGCTGTGTAGCATTCTCAGAATATCAGAAAATATTGTGCAAAAAGACTAATTGTTTCTACTCGATGTCGTTAAATGATGCCTCTTTAATGTTAGATTATTCAAAAGTAATTTTATGCAAGAGGAAAAATGTTCCTACTGATCTGTTGTGCAATGTTCTGTTTTCGGAGTGTTACTGCCTCCAGAAGCATTTTCCTAATCTGATATGGTTTTTAATTTGAATTCCTTATCTCTCAAGATGACATTTTCCCATCTCAAAAAGATAATTGATTTTACAAATAAGTGAAAGTTCTGATGAGAAAATAAGCAGTTTTAAGATGGTGATGCAACAAATGACTATAATGATGTCCATCTTCCAGTCATATGCTTGTTCTTAAAAATTTGTGATAATATTTTTGCCGCATTTATCATGAATAAACATATTAAATATTCTAACATTCCTAAATACAGATTTTTTTGAGATGAGATCCCATCTGAAATGATGCGTTATTACGGCCACATCTGTGGATGTGGATCCAATAATTTTTGATCAGACCAACCTCTTTTTTTTGTTGTTGCCTTGTTTGTTTGTTTTTTACCACACTCCTGTAAAACCTTGTGACTTTATTTTGTGGTGCTTCCTGTTGCAGTAGTTTTCCCCAGAATTACATTTTACAGTAATGAACTCAGTCAGTGCCATAACATGAGAACACCAGCAGCCTCTCTAGTGGTTAAAATTTCCAATTTGTTATAATTACTGAAGCTGATAAGCCATCTTTGTTTTACAGGATTTTCCCTCCCTGAGCCAGCTTTTCTGTGACCTTAACAACAAACTCTTCAGCTCGTCTAAGAAGGTACAGTACTTATATTTCTCTCCTCCCTCAGGACACTCACATTCTGTCTTCATTTACTACCATCTTTGGCATCTGATCCCAGAAATAGAGATCCACTGCTAATATTACATTGGAGTGCTTGATGCTGTTGTTGGATGTATGGAAATGACTGAGCCACCAGGAGAATTATCTCATAAGCCACAAAAAAAGACTGAATGCCTTGACCTTGTCTATGTTGAACCAGAGTAAATCCTGAAGGCACTTAGACTGAATGCAGCTGTCAGACTGAAAAAGAGTATGAAGCAGTGGGAGGCTGAACTTGCTGTCCTTTGTATGGGCTGATAAACTTCTTAGGGCATCTGTTTGTTGAGGCCAAAAACTGATCAGAATAGAAATGTCAGTGTATTTGATGATGAAGAGGTTGAATGTAAACCAAGTACAGTATGTCTACTGGTGTTGTGTCGCTGCATGGATGAACGGACATGTTTTTTCATGCAGACACTTGCACACTGTTGGCTGCAAGCAATATGCGCTGATGGAACATGGCCGCGGTGCTCAGCATCATGAGTGTCCTCACTATCACAGGGCTTCCCTGAGGTATGCCAGTCAACTTGTGATTTTCATACTGGATTAAATTCATTCTAAGCACAAATCTCATCTGAGATACTATAGGAGCAAACTGCCAATCATGTTTTGCAGTTATAAAACACAGAAACGTTTTCACATACAGCTCAGCTAAAGCAGACGAATAGATGCAGGCAAAGAATGCATACACATATTTCTTTTATACAGTAGTTGTTGCATTCCAGAAGAAATAAAACAGCAATACCATAGTGTTGTGTTTCTGTTTTGAACATGCAAAAAAGAAGCAATATTCTTGACTGTACCCTTTTATATTTCCAGTGACAATGAAGGTTCCTGCCAACTTTTTGTATTCAAAGAGACAAATCAATATCTTTGTCTGAAGCTGTTGCTTAAAACCACAATGTTATTTAGGATCCAGTTTAATTTTATTTACTTCTGAGTAACCATTTACCACTGTACATGGGGTACCTCATTTTGTATTTATGAGCACAAGAAGAAATTTCAAGCTGGTTTTGCCATTTTAAAAGATTCTTATAATGGGTTAAAAGTTCAAAATACATTAGCAGAGAAAAACAACATGGCATGTCTGTTATGTTTGACCTCAATCAAATCTGCACTCTGTTTCAATATGTGGCAAGTCCTTTAACTTAACTATACCGAGTACCAATGCGAGTACTAATAAATCCTGTTACAGTTCACTGGTAAGGAGTGTGAACCACATGCAAGGACTAAGTGGTTAATTGAGTGTTATGAGTCATCTTGCAGCATCCTTTAAATGTAAGGCTGGAAAACTGTCAGAGTCTTCATAAAAAGGAGGATGAAGTGGTTTTTGATGGATTCTGTATACCACTGTGACAAAGCACCTACATGCCCAAAATAAGGTTCTTTTGCTGTGATAATGCCAAATTCAGATTTTTAATATGGCTTAAGTAATAACTTTGTTAAATAGAATTAAATAAAAATGTTAGGTAAAGGAGTAGAAATTTCAAAAAAAGAAAAAGTTAAAATAAAAAAGTAATAATATTGATTGTGATTACCACTTAAATTTAATACACAGGCAGAAATGATTGAATGACAGACAGCAGCTAAGTGACCACTAGCAAGATGGAAGTGAGATTCAGAAAGCAGGTGAAAGACTTTTCCCCTCCATAATCTCCTCACCTACACAAGAACAAGGTGGTCCTGAAGAAGAAAATTGAAAAGAAAGAGTTTTTGAAAAAAGACTATATGCAAACGTTTAGGAGGTGTTGGGCGGTTGGAAACAGCTTTACAATGATGCATTACCACTGTCAAACGGTGTCTGAAACTGACGTCGGCTCGCGGGAGTGAACACTGAACTTAGCACTGCCCCCTAGTGGAGGAACTGACTTAACAATCATGGCAATGCAAAACGTGCATGGAAGTATGAGGACGGCGACGCATGACAACTTTTGAAACGGACGTCGCTATTTAGGCACGTAAGGGAGCATTAATGGGCCTTGAGCCGTTAGCACTGCTGCGCTGGCCTGTCAACAGCTCTGGCAGGCGCTGGAAAGCTGTAGCGACTCGCGACAGGTCGTGGCAGCTGCTGTCTGTTGTCAGATGAGGATCAGCAGGTAAAGAATGAAGTCCGGTGTTACTTTTACACCCCTCAAAAGCACAAATCCATCCCATTGCAGGAATATTTATTCAGAAACTGTGAAAGAATAGAAGTCTAAAACTAGCAGATCTACACCATATAAGTTCATATCCATTCATATGCGCTGGTGTGCTCGGTTTCTATGCCTGCAAGGCGAGGACCCGCCTATTTGCATCTGGATGGAGGGTTTTGTAAGGTTTTTAAAATGTTCTCGTGACATAGAGAAGTCCCAGGACAACTCAAGTACGACTACACAAAAACAAAAAATAAAAAAAATTACAAATTTTATCTACAGTACATGTGGTTTTTATCACAATTAATGCTACATTGTTTACGGCTCAAAAAACACAATTTAGGATGCACTACCCCTTTAATGTATTTGTCCTCTGCAGAGAAATACCTTTAACCCTAGTGACCACTGTGAGTGGCCATATTGATGCTGATTATTGCACATTTGGTTGGTTTCTTCACAGCTTGAAAATGATTCAAAATTAAATGTCAGGAGGACATGCTGTGCAAGAACTATGATCCCAATGCCTTCGTTCAACCCACAATCAATTTTCTCTCCTTTCCAGAGAGTCATGGAGCTGCATTTCTAAGAAAGAGGACTTTTCACTCAGTTGTGTGATCATTTTTCTTTTGTTCTGAGCTATAGTTAAAGACACTGTGTAGCAGCTTGTGGTGAACGATGTGTTTCACAGCTGGATGCAGCAGGCCAGAGCCAAAGCTGTAGTCCTGCAGGGAATGCGGTTTCTCGTGAGAGCTCTTTATTCCTTTTATTTGCATTGAGGCAATGAATTGGCTTTAATAAACTTGCAGGGAAATCCCTCATGTAAGACACTTTTTATAAAACTACTCTGGTAAGAGCAACAAAAGTGCTGACAAAAGACCAAGTGTGTGCCTCACATGTGAAATGTAGTACTTCTTATTTTCACTAAGTATTGGGCTTCATCCTGGTACAGTGAGACATTAGATACAAATTTCATGTGTAGCTCTTTTGCTTCATTCACATAACTTCCACATGGGAATGTAGACAGCACTTCCTTTTTTGTACTTGTACCAGTTCGCTTGTTGCATTCACTGACCCTAACCTTTAAAGTTGCACGTACCTAAGAACACAATAACACCATTATGTCTCAGAGCTGCTTTAGAGCAGTATTGTGTTAACATATCAACTTACAACAGCACTATACAAAGGCTTAGTGCTGTCCTTTTTGCTCCCATCCCACCATCTCTGTATACATGTGTGTGTGCATGTGTGTATTTGTGTGCACTGTGTCCAGTTTGTGTAGGCATTGCATTAACATGGTTTAATCCTGTGCGTGGCTTACTAGATACAAATCCCATCCAAAGCTTTAAAAGCTTTTGCCTTTTCATTTCGGTCTCTTTCTCTGTAGTTGTCTGTCTCTTCATCTGCCCATTCATCAATTAGACAGCTAGGGAAACAGCAGTGTTACTTACTAAATACCAAATCAATTCTTTGAATCACAATGTCTTCTCCCTTATGCTTCCGTCACACGTGATGCTAAATATTGACCGATTTCTCACAGTTAAAATATAGTCTGTAGTTTTAATTTTACACAGCTATTGCAAATGGGTTGGACCTTTAATGCTCCAGTATCTGATACACCAAACCTTAATACAGCAATAAAGAACAATTTGCTGTGTGGGGATAGAGCAAGGTGAAAGGGCAAATCCCATCCAGATGTGTACATTCCTTATGTCATTAATTCCTTATGTTAGTAATATGGTATTCATTTTGTTCGTTGTGTTCTTGACGCTGTTCTGGTCATTGGTGCATGAACATGTAGTTTCTCTGTTGCAGCTGAGCTGAAGAAGACTTCGCCTGGACACACTTGTCTGTTTGATCAGTGCATGATGTAGAGGGTGAGCAATCTTGTCCATTAGCTTGATGAGCTTTTGCAACATTAGAGTAGTTTCTACTTAAGGGGCAACTTTCTATGTCTGTTTAGAGTCCAGAGGTCCATTAGCTACTTGTAGGGCTTAGAATTCAGTTTCACTTTTGATTCAGGTTGTTTTGGAAGGAGATTCTGATGCTGTAATACGACGCCTAGAAGTGTATTATCATTAAATCACCTAAATATTCTTGAACATTTTTTTTTTTCATATTGTTTTGCTTCAACATCTTTTTTGCAATTTTGCTTATATTTCTGTTTTTTTGAGAAAAGCAAGAAAAATCTGTAAGATAGACATGAAAACTCCCCTGAATTTTAATAGTTCAATTACGTTGGGAGACGTCAAGCTGTCACATCAATTTGTCAGTTCATTTGAAAGCAACTCTAAATGAATAATACATAATGAAGATTATATGGAATATGAATTTTATTAATGTTATTTATTTCAGACCTCTTTGTGGGTTAAAAAAAGTCCAATAATTGTGTAAATTGATTGAGGAGAGCTGCAAAAATTACATTTTGTTGCCTATATTTGAAAACCTATCTCTCACTGAATACATTGACATATATTAAAGCAACACATTTCTGTCTCACACCTACCAATTGTTTTGTCTGTGAAGGGATTAGAACAAAAATTTAATAGTGCAGACAGGCTTTTTTCCCTCTGCTCTTGTACAGTACGTGACATAACATCTAAGAAAATTTAATTCTCTTCTGCCCATCTTTTTCTTATTACAAATGTCTTATTTGGTGAAAGACTTTTTCTCAGACAAAAGAGGCAAATGTGCCTATTATTAACATCTGGATTCTATTTTTAATAACCCCTCAGTACCGGCTACTGGTTGTCTGAAATGTCTGCACAAAATAACCTAATTAATGTGACACAGATGGATGCTTCAGCTTATCTTCTATGATCTCATTCCAGATAATTGAGAGAGTAGTAGCTTTTTTACACACTTCAAAGCTGTATTTCTTCTAAATAAATTTCAGGTTTTATTTCAAAAGGGGTTTTAGCATTTATTATTGCAGAAATGTTGTTGAGACAAACTCTTGTAAAATGATGTTTTTGTTGTGAATTATAATTTTTTTCCAGCCATTAAAAAGCCCTTTTAATCCACATTGGGGTCTCAGGGGATACCGGAGCCAATCCCAGCTGCTATCAGGCATTACCCAAAAAAACAGAGGCCCTTTAATTAGTGAATTTAGTGATTTTACACCTTCTATTCAAAGCGATTGCTTTAATCCTGCAAATTACACAAAGACACTGGTATTGGTCCATTCTGCTTTTACATGGAAAGAACTTCAAGGGCCCTGATGAAGTTCTCTCAGGAAGGTAATTTTTTCCACACGGTTAATTTATTTATAAGGGCTGTCTTATCTGCCTCACTCAGAGACTCTTATGAATCATCCCACAACACGGCTGCTCCACCTGTTATTTTTATCCCTACAGAGCAACGTGTTATCTTTTACATAGAAATTTCCACTTACATTACATCCTGGTGTACATTTGGAGCACTGCTGAGGTAATCTTCCAGATTAAGAGGTCCCTCCTCTTTTTAACATATACATATGCTACTGCACTTGCCTTGATGTCTGACTTTCCCCTCTACCACATTCTCACACATGTTTAATTCAACAGGGAGCTGGGTTTTTGTTGCTTGTAATGTCAGGAAGTTGTAGAAGGAAAGCTCCACAATGCAACATCTGAAACCTGGTGGCAGAGCTTGTCATTTCTCTTCTTCCCCTGTGTGAATCTCTACCCATGACATCTCACTCCTGCAAGTACTTCTCCCCTATTCTATTCTGAACTCTCCGTCTCTCATTCTTCATTTCTTCCTCTGTGTGATAAATACTTGCCCTTCTTTTTCCTGTCTTTATGTCTGCTGACTGCTCTGTGTTTCTCTTACCAATCTGTGAGGCCATCTGCTCGTCTGTCTCTCTGCGGTATCTGCACGCTCTGAATCCATTTGACAAGATTAATAGAGTGAACTTCAGACAGATATAAGCTGCTCATTTTGACAGGGATCATTGGGAGGAGATAAGTTAAGTGTTAGTCATGAGTTCATGAGCAGGTTTTTTCTTTTGTTTTAGTTTTTTCAACAATGACATCTCATTAAAGCAACTGCAATTTTTTTTTTAATTTTATTTAAATGCAAAATACTGTAAGATAAAAATGCTAAATCAAAAATGGATGTAAAATGATAACACCATGTAGATATGATGCTTAACATGTGAATTCTTACATTTTGCTGCATCACATTATGTCACATACATGTTGAAATCAACCATCTAGAAGGATAATCTTCTGACCTGAACTATTCAGATTAACTTGCAGCCAGGTGGAACCCAGATCAAAAGCTGACAGGTGTGATGCACTCGTACTTTCTTTAGATGTGGACATTAAAAGGAAAAATGCACCTTTTTTTTTTCAAGTTATGCTATGTCAACATTTGGTAACAACAGAGACCCAAAGCCTGTACTACAAAACGGGATAAACATATATCTCTGTTACCTGGGTTAACTTACCCAGACATTCACAATCCTGATAAGCAGTGTTACCAGATGAGATCGACAGTTTCCAGCCCAATCACAGCTTAAAATCCGCCCAATCCAATGAAAACCAGCCCAAATCAGGAAGTTGTCAGACAACTGTAAAATAATTATACAGGCCATAGAAAACACTCATAAGTATCCAGAGATTCATATCTACATCAAATGACCACAGATAACTGGTAGATAAATATATGATCACAAATCACAACCAAGAAAGAGCACAGTAAATAATCCATATAGACTACACATATTGCAAGCACTATACCTTCAACAGAAAAAAGTAATAAGGGCTGTCTGCAAAGTTGGATATTGGACACATACAAATCTATTATTTTGGAAGTTAAAAATAATAAAATTCATTCAACAGCAATAATAATGAATAAAACTAAAAATATATTTTACTACCAGACCACATACAAAAACAGTGTTTTAATCGTGAAGGTGGATAATCTGAAGATTTTAAGTCTGCATACAATTAAGTGCATGTTCATTACAGTATATGGTGTATAATTGTGCAATAATCTTAAAAAAGAACTCAAACAATGTCCAAACATCACCCAGTAAGCAGAAATGCAAATGTATATGTAGGTGTTTATTTATTGGTACATGCATGTGTGTGCTGTATAGATGTGCATATGCAGGCATGTAAGTCGGTATAAAAATATAGATATGTATATGACTTCATATATGTAATGGCTTTGTCTCTGAGTGTTTGTAGATATGCATATGTGTATGTACATGCAAAAAGGTTCTTCGTTTGACCCCTAAACTAAGGTATTTCTGTGTGGAGTCCAAAAACACATGCATGGTTAATTGCTGTTTCTAAAATCTCCCCAGAAGTGAACGTGAGTCTCTGTGTTGGCCCTGTGATGGGCTGGTTACCTGTCCGAATATCCTGCCTCTCGCCTAGTTGCAGCTGGTATGGCTCCTATGAACCTACACTGGAATAAACAAGTATAGCTAATCAAAAGATGCATGTTTTTGAGGCTAACATTAAGGTCTGTTTCTTTTAATGTCTCCAAACTTAACATGTTTATTGCAGTAATGGCAGAGCCACTGTTCTGTTCTGTGACAAAAATTAAATGAGAGATTTACTTTTCAAGTTAAAACTTAAAAACAGACCAAAACCTAGTAGAGTATTCTTGTTTCTTTTTGTAGTAATGCAATAGTTTCATAGTATTGAAAAACAGCAGATGAAACATGATTTGAGCTTGAAGTTGGGTAAAGATAAAGATGAGGCGGCTGGTATGTGTACTATGAGATAGAAATGTACTGCAGATTAACCACACACTGTGAGATGTTTTGAAACTTTGAGAACTCAAACAAAGAGTGGGTATTGCCTTTTTTAGTTTTTCAGGTGATAGTGACTCTAGACACCCCAATACTCTATAAACTCTGAAGAAAAGAAAACTATTTTTTATTAATACGTCCCCTATAAACAGAGATGTCTTTTCTTAGGCTATGTTCACACTGTTGGGGAAAGTGACTTTTTTTGGCCATATGTGACCCATATTTGATTTTTTTTATGAAGATCTGAACAGAACAAATCGGGGTTTTTTGTTTTGTTCTGTTTTTTCTGATCCAATCCAGGCCACTGTCATATGTGGTACAAAATCTGAGATATATCCAACGTTTTTAAAAGCAACCTCAGTCTGAATGGTAATGTAGTATTTCATCCAACTTTTATGTCTGAAGTAAAAAGACATCCCAATTCTGTGCCGGAGGAGGCAGGATGCAGCAATATTAAAAACCCACACCGGTGAAAATCATGTTTTGCATGTTGTTTACATGTCCATAAATAATAATAATCATATTTGAGCATTAAGACCTGCAGTGTGAAAGTAGTAGTAAAAAAATAAATACATACAATTGCCTTCTGCTAAGAGGCAATGATGTGATCATCCATTCCTCCATTAATGCTGACTGCCAAAAATTTTGGAATAAAATGCTAAATTCTTTTTGTCTTAATTCATTAGGTTATCTTGGCCTGGTGGCTTGGGCACTAGGTTATTGCCTGTCAGTTTTATTGGTCATATTTTATCATATCTTCTGTTAAATTCACAAGTTCATAATCATTAACATTGTTACTATTTATAGGCCAGTAGAAAACAATAATGATTTTTTTTAATGTAGTGGCTTTGAGACTATGAAAGGTTTTCCTAGTATTTCCAGTTCAATAACACTGTCTGAGTTCTAGTTGCCCAAATGCATTATGCAAAATGATGCATTGCGTTTTGCCAGACAGCAGAACATGACCTGGATCACATGATATCACAATTGATAACATAACATGCAACAACACATGGTTCAATGAATTTCATTTAACTTTTTTTATGCTGGGTTGTTGTAGGGCTGGAACCTCAGTATGGTCGTCACAGTAACACAGCTTGGTTCCTCTATAGAAGTTCATCTCCAAGAAAACCTGCAGCAGGCTGCTCACCTCCGCAGCCTTTGAGCGATGCAGCTTTCCAAAGGCTTTTCTTTCTAACGAAGTGACAGGGACTCCAGCAACCGCAAGCTAGGCTTTGTTCTGTCTAGGTAAATAAAGGCTGAGATAGTGTTACTTTTCTGGTCCCAAAGAATCAAATATAGTAACATACTCCAGCAACAATCGGCACTGTTAAGAAGTAAACTGCATAATCTTAGCAGGTATCGTGCTCATTAGCAGTCTCAGAAATATGTGAAACAGATATATGGCTGACAGCAGCCTGTGGTCAGACAACAACTTATAAAATGGTTATTGAAAGTTTGACCATTTGTATTGGTCATATGTTTCCTCTCAGAACAGCAATGTGTAAATAACAACTGAACAACTAAATGAACCAGTGAAGTTGTTGGAGTGACCAGCAGAAGATGTGGTCATACTGGGAAGCCTCTTGGCACTAGCTTGCTTATTGTGTCAGATTTTTTCTCTTATGTTTGCAGCTGTGCGTGACTTTCAGCAAGCCATATTTTCTCAGCAGACATAAGATTTGCCCTAATCACATCCATCTATCCATATTCTATGCGTGAGTATTCCAATGCAGGGTCACAAGGGGGGCTGAAGTGTATTTCAGCTGCTATCATGCGAGAGGCAAAGCACACCCTGAACATGCTGTCAGGCCATCCCAGGGCCCCTAATCACAGCAATAGCTTTTTTTTCTTCCCTTTTTAATCTTGTTTCTCTTTTATTTGTTGGTTTGTTTGTTTATTCGTTATATGTTTGTAGCCTGGGGCTCAAATCTCCTTGCTAAAAAAACAACGCTTTGCTTTTAAATTGTGGGGGGCTCTGGCCCTGGAGTTTTGCCCATAAACTGAAACCCACTCAATTAGTATGTAATACAGTATGTAATTGTTCATAAGTGTAAATAAAAGGTGTGCAGCTGTTTACATAAAGTAGGAAGCACAGCAGGCAAAAATGTAGCCTACTTAGTGAACTGTAAGTGATCACAATGAACAAAACGTTGCACTCTGCTGTGTTCAAACAGTGCAAATGTAGTCATGTGTAAAGTACCAGTGATTAAAGTAAAAGCTGTTTAAATGCAGACTTTTTGGTAGATGGATGTGAACATGTGCCACAATAAGCTCACCATATACCCAGAATGGAGATGTGAAAAAACTACAGTGCAAAACAAATCATAACAAACATGTCAGATGTGTACCTTAAATCTAAAAATTGCCACACACAAAGCTGTACAGCACACAGAGATATCCTCCTAGTAAATACTGTACTTGGTTTTGGTTCAAATAGGCCAACTGCAGCTAGCTGCGGATTAGCCTAATAGTTTCACTAACGAGCAAAATAAATGAGATGCTTAACTTTGTGGCAAAAGCATAAATGACCGAAACTAAATTTGGTTGAAGAGCAAAGTTATTGCACAATCTGTCCTCTGATTTTTGAGATGATAACTGTTATCTGCTGATGTACAGTGTCTTCATACCACCTGCACAGTGCATATTATAGTGTTCTGTTGCAAAAATTTCTGAAGCAGCAGATCTCCCCTTCTCAACTCGCAGGTCAGTCCCATTTGGCTGCCTCATATAAAAGAGTCCTGTCTGGCCAAAAGCCCTGGCTGCTTGACCCTGCATCATATCAACACTGGTGCAACACTATTTAAAATAGAGCCTTTAGTCCAAAATTCTATTCACACCGTGGATAGAAGTTTATAAAAACACACAGCCAGCATAATTAATAGCTCATTTTTCTCTGGAGAAAAATGTCTAACTTGGATTTAAAAATGTCAAAATTCTTTCATCCAATGTCTCCCCTGGGTATAATACCATCCCTGCAGCATGTTTTGACATCTCAGTTGAGCATACAGTACATATAAATGTGCCTGGAGTAGAATAACAGTTAATTGTTTCCCACAGCCTGCTGATACAAACTCCTAATAGAAATGTGCCCATCACAGTTATCCTCAAGTATAATTTAAAGTACAGCTTCAGAAAAGATTGATGAACATTGGACAAATTGAAAAACTTTTTTATGGATAGGATGTTAGACCTGCAGCAGAGATGTAAGTTACATGATGGATCAGATCAATAATCAGCTGTTTCTGCCAACAGAGTGCCAAAGCTAACATGAAAGCATACTTAATATGCACTACATAAACAATCTCTTTCTATACAGTATACTTTTTCCAATGAGGCAACTTAGCATCACCATATGTAACACAGGTTAAATTGCCATCTTCTGACAATACTTAAGTTTTTTTGCTCCAAACCGAAATGGCTGCACGCCCATTGACCATTTTGTTCTAACATTTTGATATTTCAGTTATCCTAAAACAAGGTAACACTGTGAAGATACTTCACAGATAACTACTTATTTGCCTGTAACTGTTATCTACTACTGACCTGCACATGTCATTTTTTAACACTTTTTCTTACTGATGCATAAAAAAAAATTGAGCCTCACACGTTTTCACTTGTCATAAAAGTGCATGTCTTTTGCAGTGCATTTCTTTTTTTAGTTTCCTCAGAACCAAAAAGAGACCTTTGGTCTGAGAATTATAGCTAACTGCAAAAATCTTTTTTAAGACGTCATGCACTGCTAATCCTCCAGAAGGAATAAAGGATTCAGAATAAGCCCCCACAGCTGCCATGCAATGCTAACTTTAGCTTTATCAACATGTCACTTCTGGAGAGCTTTTTAAAAAAAGAAGCTTTTCAAACAGTAAGCAGCTAATAAATTACATTACGTTGCACAACATTGAATTGCATTTAGAGTGGATATCACAAAGCTCTTCTGCAAATATAATCAACAAGCACTTTTGCGAATAAGAATATTGGACTGTGTATTTCGAATTCTGTTTTGAGGTTGTTTTTGCAATAAGGTTAATGCACTTAAATGGTACATAGATCCTGTAGAGGCTGGGAGGAGATGGGATTAAGGCCACGTCATCTGGGTACAGCTAAAGCTTTGGCATTATCAACACGTCACTTTAGGATGTCAGCATGTCGAGCAATGTGAAAGGCTTTTTTAAAACACTCATCTTACTGAGAATTTCTATCGTTGTCATTGTTCTGCTGTGCCACACAGAGATGCTCATACATATAATGATGGGGTGACTGTGCCAATCTGAGGTTACTGAATCACTCGCTGGTCTTAAATTCTCTTAAAGTCTCAATTACTTGCATGCTTCTCTTTACCTCTACCCTTTTTAAGTTCACCACAATCATCTCATCAGCATCCACATTGTGTCTCTATTTTTTCCTCTGACCTTAACTTCACCTGTGTTTCCTCCCCTGTGTTACTCTCTCCTCCATCTTTGTTTTTACCTCTGTTCACTATGTAAGCTTTCCAACCCCTTCAGTAACCTGCAATAGTCACTGCAGACCCATTAGCTGGCATGCTTGAGCTTTTCTGGAACTGTGACACACTGCTGTGTCTGGTTTGGGGTTTAACACCACCTGCTGTCTGCTCCAAATCTGGGATAGATGGTTAGATGAGTGGAAATGGCACTAGAATTGTGAACGATGGGGAGAAGGGTGTGCATTTGTAAGCGAGGAGAGTGTCATTTATTTAATTTATTTAATTTTTGTTTATTTGTTTTCTTTATTCTCTCTGAGGTACAATTGACCATGACCTCCAGTGGTCCATTTGCAAGTGAGTAGGGAAGCACATCTGGTGTTCAAATGCGTGTGTTTGAGGATTGTGTGCGAGTTGAACATCCCATCTGGCCAGACTGAAATGCATGGCTGAAGCCTAAAGCTGGTAGCATAAGGGAGGCTGTTGCGTACATCTGTAAAGATTTCCACATCTGTTTAGTTTTTTAGAAATATTAACCCTTTTATATAGTCTTTATATATTGTCATTATGGACATGCATACATTCACATGGCAGTTATGAGATAAGATCTTACAAAAAAATTTAAAAAATAGACTTTATTAGTCCCCCCTGGGTGAGGAAATTGCTTTGTTGCAACAGTAAAGGTGCAGTAAGCAGAAGCACACAGATGATATAAAGAAGAACACACACACACGCACACAATAGGCAATAATATGTACAGTACAGCATGCTAACGTACATTTCTTGTAGAGATATTTTCACTTATTGATCTCAAGAAGGTGTCAAACCCTGAAGAAGAAAAACAAAACTAAGATTCACATCTAAAAACACACACTTTAATCTTTCTTAAAATAGCAGACTTAGTCCCTAAAAATTAAATGCTTTTTTATGTTGTCCTCAACTGAGTCTTTAAACAGTTGTTAAAGGTGTTTGTTACATGCCAGTCCACATGTCTAAAATGTATAGGCTTTTATGTTAATGAACATCCATGGCTGTCTTCATCATAGTAGTTTGGAAATATGTGCATACAGTCATCAACCTCCCTGGTGCATGATGTCATTGAAAAGGCTTTAATTAGGCAGAGATAAAGCTGATAGCTTTAGATCCATATTATTTTTTACAGCTGTCTTCTTTGATTAATCGGATTTCATTTAATTATGAGCAAAGCTGACTATTTTCTAAACCTCACCCAGCAGTGATTGTGTAGTCATGCTTAAACAACTGTAAGTACTCATGGCCAGTGTATCGTGCTCTAAATGTAACCAGCTGGACAGCTAATGTGTCATGTTTCACTGTCTTGATGTAATGCTTCACGGTTTTATTTTTGGTGCATTGGTTTTGCCATGATTACTTTCTATTATTGTCAAGGGTATGGCGGCGGAGCTGAGGACCCAAATGCAGGCAGATGAGGCAGGAGGCAAAATGGTGCTCATGACAAGGTTTATTTCCACGTAATGCAGGACCGGGCACCACACAGGACAAGGCTAAACCATACACAACAGGGAATAAACCACATACAACACAAACAACGCAACGCACACAAGGATCTGACAAGGAAAAACTGAAACCATGAGGTATATAAACACAGGGGAACAGATTGCAAACAGGTGAAGTGAATCAAAATCAAACCAGGTGAGCTAATGAGCCAGGGACAGAAAACACCAGGGAAAATTGAACTAAACATGACAAAACCAAAACACAAAAACCTGATACTGATTTAGGTTTTTGGGTTTTTCTTGTGGTTTAGTTCTGTAATGATCATGGTTTAGTTTGTGGTTTTCATGTTTAGTTTTCTGTTAAGATCATGGTTTGTCATGTGTTGGTCTTGTCCCGATTTTGGTTCATAGTTCTGTTTTTGTCATTTTCAGTTCAGTCTCCCGTTTGTAGCTTTTCCTCATTCGCTCTGTTTTCTGTCCCTGGCTCGTTAGTTCACCTGGTTTGATTTCTCATTCACTTCACCTGCTCCTAATTTCTCCTTCTGTGGATTTAAACCCCTTGGTTTTCAGTTTTCATTGTCAGATCCTTTTGGTTCATCCCAGTCGTGTGTGGTTCCCTGTCCCGAGGTTAAGGAAAAATACCTTGTCACGAGCACCATTCTGACTGTCTGCGATTGGGTCCTCACCACCTCCACCATTCATGACATGATGTATGTCGAGTATTTTTCTGCAGGTTGAACAAATCTATCCTGCATGCAGTGTTCATGATAATTATTATTAAAATCCCATAGCATAAATAAAATATACTTACTACTATTATTAGCCCCCATCACTCTGATTCCAAATGCAACATGCCCCCCAGAGAATGCTCTGGATTTACATGTAACAGAGAAGACTAGCCCCTCTTATGAAATCCTTAAATACAAAGTATTTTTTAGGCTTTATACAGTAGGCTGTTTTGGTAACAAGGTCGTATTAACAAGTCAAATGTACGTTTGCTTCTTTATTAATATACTATCTACGTAATTAGGTAAAGATGCACGTACTCAGCAAAGGAGTTACATATGTGATAAGTTTGTTTACATCTTAGACAAAACCAGCTTTAAGGATTCAAGCTGAGTCTAGTGTAAGGTGACATTAAAGTCATATCTTATTGTATTGTGTTATATAATTGTGTGATATGCAGGGTTTTTTTTTAACCTCTCCTAGAAACAAAAGGTGCCTAAAAGTAATGAATTGAACAGTGCTTGTCTGTTTTAAATCTAAGCTCCAAGCACAAGTCTGTAATTCAATCTATCAATTATCTATTTCTTTAGCAATGGCGAAGCTCAACAGAATTCTATTACATGTATGCGATTGATATGTTACACTTCCATGCCTAGATCCCAGCCACCACTTTTACTGTCTCTTCTATGTCTGCAATCCTTGTATACGTGCTTCATGTTTTGGTTTGCGTTGGTAAAAATTTTAGCTTCTGCGTTTCACATCCACTCATTATGTGACACAATTGCATGTCTTCATACTTAAAAGGTAAAACTTATAACTATCCATTACAACATTTTATTTTTGAGCCTCTGAATACTCTTGAAACATAAATTAAATCCATATTAAATTTAACCCTCTAAAACATGAAGTTAAAAGTTACTTTGAGAAATGGTGCCAAACTGGACCAAAATGGCCCAGTTTGGCACCTCCCCTGAACTGTCTGTGCTAAAATCTCTGCTTTTGCTCTGCTTCCCTTTATCAGAGTTGGCCTTTGCAGAAATACTGATCACATATAGCACTATGATTTGATAGAGATTAACAGCTGCAGCTGTAAGGGATTTTAATATCCAAAAGGATTTTCATGTTCATTATGAAATTGGTTGGTTTTTCTAGGTGAGCCTGGAACTTTTTTTAAATTGTGCTGTATGCCATCTTAATTCAATTCTTTTTACTACACGCCAAATCTATTCTAATAGACTAAGTTGTTGCCATGAGAAATACCTTTAGTATTTACACCAGCAGGTTGAACTTGTTGTTGTTCTCATGCACATAACCTTTGAACCATTTCACTATATTTCACAAAAGATGGATTCTTAGTTTTGGGTATCCAATGTAAAAGTTTCCAGTTTCTCACAGGCAAGGATGCCAGTCGCCTCTAAAACTGGCAACAATGATCTGCAGAAGACGCTTCACAAAAGTTGCCACTTGGATTTTTGCTTATTGAAAGTGTCGGTCCTTCACAGCCAATACAAATTGCCAAGCTGGAATATCATACAGAGAGACAGCATACCTGTACTCAAAACCCCATTTTCCTCAAGGTCTCAAGGTTTAGAAATGTTCATTTTTCAAGTATATAGAAATGTGAACTGTCCGCTGTGGTGATACTGGCACAGTGTCCTACTTTGAGATGATGTCTTTTAATCATGTCACTTTAACTTGCACTATTTAAAGGTTAATACATTGAACATCATGTGCATTGTAAATACAGGACTGTCTCAGAAAATTAGAATATTGTGACAAAGTTCTTTATTTCCTGTAATGCAATTAAAAAACATAAAATGTCATACATTCTGGATTCATTACAAATCAACTGAGATATTGCAAGCCTTTTATTGTTTCAATATCGCTGATTA
>JBAMHW010000003.1:30041417-30073398 GCA_037177495.1 Rhadinocentrus ornatus
TTCATGTTTTTTAATTGCATTACAGGAAATAAAGAACTTTATCACAATATTCTAATTTTCTGAGACAGTCCTGTATTGTATATACATACATATTGTCACTATGGGTAGCATGCACATCACTGCACAATCTATGCACTGTAGCTTATTATATTTATTAAGTCTTTTTAGTTTATTACTGTATTTTTTTGTTTGTTTGTTTGTTTTTTACTGGTACTAAATGAGTGTGCACAGCCTCCAATGCATGTACAACTGCATTTCACTGCCATCTTGTATGTGCATTGGACAAATAAACATCTTGAAACTTGAATTGACGAGACCACCACCAAAAGTGGCACAAATATCTTTAAAGTTTTTGTTATTTTTGTCAATTTGTATGTTTTATTTTATTTACAGCTAATTGACACAAATGACAAATCAAAGGAAATGGAATCATATTTTATGAACACTTTCGTGCACCAAACTTGGTCTGTTCTTGCTTTCCAAGTTTTTTCTCTCCATGCTCTTTGTGATTTTTAGTTGCTGTTGTTCTTTGTATGTCATTCAGAGACAGCTAATAATGATGACTTTAGACCTTTTGAGCGTGGGTGCCAGGATGAGACAGTTTCCTTCATCTATAATCACCCCACCCCCATCAGAGACACACTGTGTACTTGGCTCAGGAAGTGGTGCTATCACATTCTGTGTCACAGCCACACAGTTATATTAAATGTGAGAGGAGGAGCAGCAGTCTGGGAAATATGAGTCAGGCTTTGGTTTTGAAAACTCTGCAAAAGTCGTCACGTCAAGGCTGAGCAGTGGCTTCAGAGATTCCTTCCCTCATTTGTCCAATAAGATAAAAATAGAGGGAAGAAACAAGATGTCAGAATTAACTGCTGTGCTTACCTTTGTTTTTGTGGGTTGCTGCTTACTGTTAGTTTATGCAAAAAGCTCTTCAGATCATTCTTAATACATTATCATTGCCTTGTGGTTCACCACTATATTTGAATTCTTGTTTTTCTTCTATAGCTGCCATTTTATTCCTTTCGCCCTTGCCTTTGCTTCCTGAAAGCAATTCTTTCCAGTGCACATGGCTGCTGAACAAATGGCAAAGCTGAAAGGTCAACTGAGCCTAGCGCACTTTGACAAATACAGACTCTTCCGGGAGAATGAAAGGCCTTTTATTTCTCATAAAGTTTATAGTTTTGAAACTTTTATAGCTATTGACGACCACTGTGCTTTGTTTGAGTGACAACTAAGTTGATTCAATGACTCACTGGTGTAATTAATTTGGTGTGGTATCATCTGTTTTCAAGAAGATTCTTTATGTTTTGCTTTAAATTGTCAGCAGTGTGCATGCCACCATTGAGTTGCAATATGTTTTAGCATAAAAGCTGTTGCTGTTAGAAATATGCATGCATAGATGTAGTATCTGACTCATTACCGTTTTGTGTTATGATTATTGACTGTCTTTTCTTGCCTTTGAGTCTAAAGATGAATGTCTACAAGCAGGGGGTATGCATGATCCAAATGCTCATGATTGAAAGTCTTTAAGATGTCTGGTATTAAAGCAGAAAAATTCTTTCTGTCAACACCAAAATAATTCTTTAGCTATTTATTGCTTAACAAAATGTACCATAGATACAATGCAAGACTCCTATAAACTCCTCAGGAGCATCTAAAAATATTGATGCAGCAGATATTTAAATTTTGCCAACAGTGCAGCAGATGCAAGATGGTTTTTGACTACAAAACATTTTACTTTTTTGTAAGCTTATCAAGATTCTTATTCCTATTTGACTCCCAACATGATATGAAATGCAAATTTTCCCATCCTTGTTTTTCTTCAATTTGACTTTAGAATTTGTAAATTCTCTCTGGAATTAATAACGTATTTTTCCTTTAATTTCATTCAGGATTGTGTATGAATGCCCACAATATTTTTCAGTCCATTTAAAACTATAGCAAAAATAAGGCAGTTTAGTTTAATCTACAGCACGCTGACAACTTGGAGCCTCCCTCTCCATTGTAAAACTGCTGTGGTTGGGGCGTAAGCTTTACAATTAGCTTAGGATTGGTTTGAGTGAGTCAAGCTCATGTAATAATGTCGAAATGGTTAATCCCCCGGCCATCTTTAAAGAGCTTTCAGCTGCTACACAGCAAACAGGGATAGAGGAGGAGGAGGAAGAGAAGAAGCTGAGAGTGACAGAGAGAGTGAAGAGACATTTTTCAGTGCAACTAGAAGATGGAAAGGGCGGAGGAAAGCTCTCTATTTTTAATTAGGTTAAAGTGACACACATTCGCAGTTAAGAATGTGCAAATGGTAAGGACAGAAGACAGAGGAAGTCAGCGATTTCACACCAGCAAACACACAGCTTGGAGTCAGACATGACAAAGCTTTAGTTTCATGGATTTGCCAATGCCTGAGCACGTCTAAAGCTTCTGGCAGTGACACAGTAATGGTCCCACTCTTCAGAGGAATCTCCCTCACTTCTGTGGGTTTCATTAAACAGGGCTAATAGAGGTTGTGTATTTATGGATGATGTATTGAATTTTCCTTAGCATTCTTAATGTATGCATAAAATCTCTGGGGATGCTTAAAAAGAAACAATCTTGTTGAATTGGAAGGACTTTCTGTTTAGCAGTGTCAGCTTCAGTCACATTAGTCATAAAGTAAGAGAAAGGAGGAATAATATATCAAGATGGACCTCTCCAATATCCTTCAAGCTTTGGTCCAGTGACTATCAGCTGTTGTTTACCCCACCTCCATTTCTGAAACGACTATACCGTCCTTACCTAAGCGCCTCTGTCTTTAGCAAGGTTAAGCATATAATGTCCCTCAGTGAGGAATTTTTGCCCCCGTAAAGTGGTGTGATTCTTCCACTTATGCTAATTACATTCCTTTTTACTTGTAAGACCTCAGCATCAGCTGAACTCCTGTTAGATGCACATGGCAATTTATTATCAGTCACCAAGGGCAGAGAGATACAACTCTTGATCTTTATCTTGTTTTCTCCTTGAGAAATGATTGGTTAAATCACTCCTAACCTTAGCTGCAGCACACTTCCAGCAACACATTTGACCAAATCTTTTAGTGAATCACCTACTGACATTCTGCAGATGACTTACTTACTCTGAATGGCTTCAGTAATGAATATTCATGCTAGCTCTATCATCAAGAAGTGTGTGCCTGATTGTGAATGACAGCACACAGGTTGTAGTCCTTGCTCCCAGCAGGTAACAGTTTAAATCAGGGTGTTTTTTTAAACAGACTGAGTCTAATAGGGTTTGGTTTTAAAGCTCCATATTTATTTCTTATTGGAATATTTGCATATTTACCATGAACTCTCAATGTTCAAGACTGTAAGATTTGAAAATCTTTGCTGTAGCTTCTTAACATATATAGGAATTAAAACTCAGGTAAAGTCTTGCCAGTGCAAATAGCATTGTAACCCATACAAAAACATTTTAATGTAAACAGCATCCATCTTTTTTATTCAAGTGTGAGTGGTGTGTGTGCTGGTTTCTGCACAAAATATGCTAGTTTCATTGCGTAATATTATCATTAATTAATCCTTGTTTTTCTTATCTGTCGAGCACCGATCACACATTATTATGCATTTGTGAAAAATCCTCTCCTCTTGTGTGAAAATTATAACACGTCTTTTCCCATCCCTCTCACACTTAATTAGGAATGACATGAATATAATAATATGAAAGCATAGTGTGCATTGACTGATTTGCACTCTGCAGTTTTGTGATTTGTCCTGATATACAATTCAGTCTGAGATTTGTGCAGACAGGTCTTAGCTGTACAGAATGAGGGCTCAGTGAGGGTTGCTCTGTTTTTTTGTGTTTGGATGCTGTGCAGTCTCATGCTGCCTCTGTGTGCATGAGGCATTAACTGTTACTGAAGTTACTGAAGTGATGCCAGAATTTCAACACTCATTAGCCAGTGAGTTTGCAATAGGAATTATAGATCAAGAATAGTGACTCAAGTGAATTTTTCTTTTATTAGTGGGTTACAAAATTGCACATTCAATAAAAAGAAAAAAAAGAAAGATAAAAGATGAATGGTTCCCACAGTTCTAAAAAAGTAACATAGGAAAATCCTGCGTTGGGCAAGACTGTTTTATTGCAATTTTCAGTTTCCAGTTATTTACATATTCCCATCATATTGTTGTATCATAAGTCATATCAAGCCTTGACATTGAGCTTTTTCGCTTAATGGCCAAAACATTATGACAATCACAATGTTGCTGTAACATCAATAAAGTGATGATATTTTATGTAGATTTCTACTTTTATCTATCTTATATTTTAAAAACTAGTATACATATTAAAGACTACAATTGTGCTGAAGTAAGGTTAAACTATTTAAAATTGTTGTAGCAACCTTATGCTGATGCAAACACATATTTAACTTAAGATGTCAACACTGAAGTGTATGGTTAATAATTGCATTAATAAACAACCTTATTCTACTTCTGACTTGCACTCGTTTTTTCTATTTTTTATTTCTTTTTCTTTTGCTGTGTGTCACTGCATTTAACTGTTTTCAGTGCACCGCAATGCAACAATTTCTCTCTGGAATCAATAAACTGTCTGATTCTTTAAGGACTCCTCCAGAAAAGAGTGTACTCTGACTGCAGAAAACCTTTTTAGATTAAGATGTGCCAACTAGCCAGGAGGTAGGCTTGATGCAAATGTGTTTCATGGTGATATAGATTAGTGAGGGAGGAAAATGCCTGCAAGATGCTCGAGGCAGCTCAGCCGCAGTAGCGCTTTCTGTGGCAAAGAACTCTCTGGACTTTAGTTGTTTTGAAACTTTGCAGACCTTTTACATGCAAAAAGTCTATTAGGTAGAACATCTAAGAAGCATAGTAAATCCTCTTTAAAAAAAATTTGAGCAGTTTGCAACAATATGCATGCAGGTCAGTATCCAGTTTAGTCATTATAACAATAGCATTGGTTTGTCTAGCAGAACGTAGACCTCAGGCTAATAATAGTAAGATTCGAAAACATTAAGTTCCTCTATTTATATCTTTTGTTTGGGGTGCTTTATAGTGGTTGAAGAAGTCAAAGGAAAT
Organism: Rhadinocentrus ornatus; assembly: GCA_037177495.1. NCBI lineage: Eukaryota > Metazoa > Chordata > Actinopteri > Atheriniformes > Melanotaeniidae > Rhadinocentrus > Rhadinocentrus ornatus. The sequence continues at coordinate 30,046,484 of JBAMHW010000003.1, forward strand.
GTGTCTAGGGTGATGACTTGGAAGCTAAGGCAAAAAAATGTTACTGCAGTGCGTCATCTCCGTTTTGGGAAGGTCTCTTGGGACCTATGTCACAGATGTCGAAACAGAGATCTGGGCTCTTACCTGAATTTCTAATTTAAGCAAAAGCCTCTAAACAAGAGGAAAAATGAAGTAATTGTCTCCAGAAGAAGTCAGCACATGCACTCCACTTTTTCGTCCCTTGATTTAGATTTTATGAAATCAAGCTGGCTGCCAAAAAAAAGAATACCTAAGAAGCAGATTGCTTCTTTTTACATCTGCACTGAATCACATCAGAAAAAGAACCTGTGAACAGTTTGATGTGTGATCAATAGGCATTCAACCTTTGATTCCTTATACACCCAGAAGAGTACAGCAGACAGCTTTTCAGTGGAAGGATCCATTTTACTTGCAATCCAATAAGCTCATAATGCATTTGGTAGATTGTGAACAGTATGATAATGAGCAGACAAAGCCTTGTGATGCATTAGGACGATCTCCCCATGTGTCTTAATAAAAGATCATTGGCTATATAGTACTGAAGTTAGAAAGCAGGCCAAAAACATCTGAAGGTTTATAGAATTATAGCAGCTGGAGTATAACCTAAACAAAGCAACGTAATGTCAACATTTTGGTTTCAAGTTGTGAAATATGACAGGAGGCACAAAAAAATCTAGTTAGTTAGGTTATATCATTTCATGATAATCATTAGTATTAGTATTCTGACAATGGGCTATCATTCAGCAATGGTTGGTTTTCATTTTTGTCTCTTCCTCAGTCTAAATCTCCTACAAAGCATCAAAGACACTCAATGATTTTCCCATTTTGTTATTGTAACTCTGAATCTGCAGATCAAAGCGCTGCCGAGTTTCTGTGACTTTCCCAGCTTCAAATCCCTTGAAACATGAAAGTACGGCAGTCAACATTATTATATAAACAGACCAAAAATAGATGATTAAATCAAATAAATAGTCTAAAAGAACTTCTCATTCTATTCATCATATAACATCATAGTTGATCCCAACGCAGCAGTAAAAAGTGCCAAAAAGGGCCTGCACAGGTGTGATATGACTTGCGTCTCATGTGCCAGAGGCAGATTAAATCGACTGAAAGGCAAAATGTTTGCCTCACAGTTACATCAGAGTTGCACACAAGATACATATCTTCACACCTGTAAATTGGGTTCTTTTTTTCATCCAACATGATGACACTTAGCTGTTATTACTGTCTATTTGCATCAGCTCCATACTGTTACTGGCAATAAAAACCACCCAGAGCTTCCACAAATACTATGACATTACTTTTTTTAAAGTTTGGAACATAATGAGTTACTTATATCTTAACATCAAAGTCTCCCTCTTAACTTAACTTAATACACCAATCAGCCTCAATAGTTAATACCAGTGCTAATCTATAAATCCAGCTCTCCACAGGCATAAATAGTTTCTTTTCATGAAATCTGCTTTTCCCTTCAAGCCAAACTTCTGATACAAATTAAACCACTATGTCAGTTTTTAGCATGAGCAAATCATTGTGTATTCTTGAGAAAACACCTGCGTAATTGTACTCACACAATGTTGTTGCTGCTGATCTGCAGCCGATGTTGGAATCAGTGCACAAAGACTGTCCAGATGTTTGGGTCATACCTGTATTTTCTGAGAGGAAAAACAACACAGACTGTAGGTCACACAAGGAAAATTCCCACACTATTATTCTGAGGAAGAGCTTGTTGAAACCATCCTATACTTAGCCTGGATTCCTTTTCATGCTCTTCTATCCCTCTTTCTTCTCTAAAATGGTTTTCTTAAGCTGCTTATTCTTTGGCATTATCTCTGTGAAAATGGGATGATAAAGTGTAACTGGATTGGATTGTTTATTAGATTATACATTTTGAAGAAAAGGGATTTCGATTATAGAAAAGTTCTTTGCAAATCCAGTATTTATGCTTTCCTTTTCAGGTCAAACAAGCATAAAATTGTAACTCTTAAACAGGAGTAACCTTAAATTGACTATGATAGGCTAAGTGAGTCGTGTCAGGTTTCTTGAATGCTCATGAATATATTTGATGGTCTGTAAAGTTTTTGTAGCATTTACAACACATGACTAGTAAGCCTGCTTTTATCACGGTTACTTTAAGATGAAAAGGCACAAAAAAATGTTCACTCGGAAAGTTGTAGTAGAGCAGGTAACTTCTCAGTCACTGTAATCCAATATACTAGAATGAACAGGCAACTTAAATAAGTAGCATACTTCCTGCTGTCAAGCTAGCTTAACAGGCTATTGTTCCTTTTTGGTAAATACTGCATTCTTGTCATCAGTCAGAGTGGTCTTTCTTTATCTATATACGTCCCACAGGCTTTTGCAGTAGGACAGCCTGTTCTTGTCCTACTTTCCAACATGCCTGTCCTCCCTCCTTGCTTGTTGAACCTGACATGGTGGCTGTCCTTTCACCAACCTCTCTGAGGTATCAGACATCAGAGCCACTAGCTGTATTGATAGGGTGCCTTGTTCTGTGTCCGTCCATCTCGAATGCCTCTGTGAAATTCATTCCCTCTTCTTGTGCATCCCCACTGACACTCATCCATCTTCCCATAAATCTGAGATGTCTGGTCAGGCACTGCAAGCATGTCATTTGTTTCACTTAGGGTTTTTTCCCCCCGCCTAGATGCCCACTTTCTTTCTCTCTATTGTCTTCTTTCAATTGGCCAAGCTGCTAGCCTGTTACTGATGCTACGTTTAAGTCTAACAATAACACAGCAGTGAGTAGGGAATAAGGTTTGACTTTTTGCTATCAGCAGCTGCTCTAAAGCAATAAACAAGATGTTGAATTGAGAATCAATGCCACAGATTGTTGGCAGTACCTTCAGCTGTATTCCAGACAACAGTAATAGCATCACTGATAATGCTATTGGTATCAACAGGCAGTAATTGAAAGCAGCTTATTTAGTTACACATATGAATCTGTCTCCTACCTGGGCTTGGAAATTGTCTCCTGAGGCTTACTGTGCAATAAACACAGCAGGAAGCTTTATTACATTAATAGCAGTTAAATGGCTGCTACCTGGCAGTTTAATAGAAATTGTAGGTGTCATATTGCATCTTTGTTCTTAGTGAAGCCACTTCACATCTTTCTGGTGATGTTTATATTGTCTTTTCCTCACATGGGAGGTAATCCTGTTACCAGCAAAAACCACACACTCACACACAGCGCTGGACCCGATGTGAATACTAGTCAAACTGAGGCTCTGTTTCCTTCACCCATATTGCCATGCAGCAACCATTGCTGAGATGCAGAGTGTCAGGGATCGTGGCAACAGGAGACAACAAGGTTGGAACAAAATGCAGGACACAGAGGTGGAATGATGATGTTTTAATAAAACATGACACTGCAACCTGAAGTAAACAAAAGACCATGAAATGACCAACTGACTATAAAAACGCAGCATGACAGAAACTCAGCTACCACAACAAACACAATGAACTGGCCAAGGACTAAGGAAAACTAGACGCTTAAATACTGAAGGACTAAATTACAAACAAGAAGCAGGTGTTACAATTAGGGACTAGAAACAGGGAAGCAGGAAGTAAAGCAAACAGAATACACAAGGGGGAAAAATTTAAATACAAAACAGGAAACAAGACAGAGAATTTAAAAATGACAAAATACTAGCGACTAAACATACTGCAATAAAATCACATGAACAAAAACCTTGTTATGACAGAGAATGCCATCATGTTTACTATAGTTTCACTTGCAAAAATTTGTCTTGGTTTGCGGCATAACCGTTTACAATGCTTTAGTCACTGACAAGATTATATGAACTCAAGCGGGGCATACACATGGCTATGATATAGTAGTCGTCTGTCTATGTGGGTTATGGTGAACACTAATTTGCTGTCAATTTCAGTCAATTCACTGCTTTCAATCTGCTTCTAAAAACGCTTTTAAAAATGGAAATCTGTTGAAAGTGAAGCCATTCGTTGAAATTGTTTCACTGAATTATGTGATTGTAAGTGAAATTTCTACTTCTATCAGAAAAACTAATTTGTAAAGTACATTTAAAGGCCACTGGGGGGCAGCTTGCATACAAATATTTCACTTAGGCCGTGTTTTTTATTCAATTTCTAATCCGCTTTCTTGGAAAGTCTGCTTCATTTGGGGAATTGTGAATGTTACGTGGGGACGTGGAGGAACTTGGAACGTGAAAGAATTTCTGACAGAATAATGGTCAACCCAACATCACTACGATCTGCTGCAGATGTTTTGCTGTTGTCTGGTAGGAACAGAACTTGTCCTGCATTAACCAATAGATAAACAAGTTTTCTTCTTCATTGTATGTCTTGTCTTCTCCTTCATTAATTCTTCATGCAGCGGTGCCTTCGGTGGTGAGTGGAACCTAGCGGACTTCCCTGGATGTTAACGCACTTTTAAACTCCTGCAGCATTTCTGATTGTGAAGCAGAGAACAAACTCTACATTCCCTGTATACTTTACTTGGAGCCTCTTATTTTTACATTTGTGCAAGACAGTTAGTGGTCCATTTTGCCATATCGCCCAGGCAGTGGAAAGTGCTGCTTGGCTGAAATGAGAAATCAATACTAGACTCCAACATATCCTCATTAAGCCTTGGCAGCAGTTTAGAGTAATCCTTGATTACATATTTCTGAAACAAATAAGCACACAAAACTACACACAAACACATCAATTCACAAAAGGCACACGTTTCAGAACCTTAGATAAGCTGAAATATAAATGCATTAAGCACTACCCACAATCACACATAGCCAAGCATGTGCAAAGACACTTTTTACCATTCATTTAATCTCACCTCCTTCAGTCATATCCTTAGGTAGTAAATAATCCCTTCGTCATTTCATACGCATTTGCTGAAGAGGGAACAGAGATAACCAAAAGAAAGGAAAAAAAACATGCTGAAGAAATGTCATCTTTAAGTCTCTATTCCTATCCCGACCTCCTCTCCCACGCTGCTCTGTCCTTTTCATCTGTCCAAAGATTCAAGGTTCAGTGTGCATGTGTGTGTGAGAGTGTTTATGTCTTGATGTGTAAGTCTTTGATTTATGATGCAACATAAGGTTTTACTCCAGTTAATCTTTCTTTGACTTTTCCCCTAGCAGTCTTTTCTCAGCAGACAGATCGACAGGTGCTCTCTACCTCGGGATCCTGGTCATGTGTGGGTCTGTGTTACAGTGCAGGTGTGTGTCCCAGAAAGCATGTTTTTGCGTGTAGTTGTGTGACTGTGTACGTGTATTTCTGTGTGTCTTAGTTTGATTGTGAATATGTGCGGCATACATGTGTGTCTATTAGCTCGAAGCAATACATTTCCCTCCTGAGCCAGGTCCTGCAGAGCTGGCATGCTGCTTTCACAGTCGGCCTGCATTTCACCAGCAGTTTCCATTTACACCGTCTGCCACTTGACTGTCCACTGCTGAAACATATAAGGAATCATGAACTTTTAAAGCGGCACAACTAAAGGCAACATATTGCATGGTTTAATGAGATAAAATGCACAACACAAAGGTATTTTCTTATAACTCTAGCAATCGAAGCCCATGGTTGGGTTACTGTCTCATCTTTATTTTTGGAGTGTGTTGAGTTAACAAAGCTATATGTAGCTATGCCACATAATGCTCCACAAGACTATAACCCAGATTAAACAAAGATATTGACTGAGTTGTGTGCATGAGGCCAGGGATTTTTGTTTCACTACTTATTAATTCTAATTTAGTGGTCTAACAAATTGATTTGGATAGCTAACTGACTGATACCGTTTACTTCCAGGAGCCAGCTTCTCTGTCAGCAGCCAACTTACTGCACAGGCAGACTGAGATTTAAATCCTTTCATGGGGAAAAATGGCTTGTCAAAGTCAATCTCTTTAACTTTACATTTTAGATAAATCACTCTATTTTGCATGGATATTACTTTTAGTGGTGCTGTGCTGAAGGAATTTAATCAATAAATCCATTGTTGGCATCATAAAAAAATTTATTGAGTAATGGCGAACAGATAAAATCATCATTTTCAATCACCTGGAATGTCTTAATTCAGATCTTCTCAACTTCTTTTTCAGTTTCAGCAATATTCTCGTCCATATTTAAGACATATTAATCATTAAGAAGACTTCACATGTCAGAGCTGGTTACTAAATGTTCAAATTAGAAAATAATCTGTTCCTCTTTTTTTTCAGGTACTGTAATGTACCTTATCTTAAGATAAATACTACAATTGTAAAATTAGTGGTTCTTATTGCAATGTCTGATCATTTAATTTAATTTATTTTTAAGTATTACATTTGACCTTTTATTGATACACCTTAAAATTGAGAAACACACTACGGAAGCTTGGTAGAAATTGTCAATGATGCTGCCAAAAATTAAATAATTGACATTTGTTGTAAATAAACTTAATCTTTGTCTAACTCTGTAACTGTAATCACCAACGACTGAACTCAAGTTCATTAGTTGTGTCACTTTTAAGTCCTGAGGACGGCATCAGCAGCTATTTTTCCACTTTTTTCTCTTCCTCTCTCTCTGTACTCTATACCCTGCCTGGACCTGGAAGGAAGAAGCAGGAAAACAGATGAAGGCCGATTGCCATCACTGAGATATATTAAAAGTCTTTAGAAATGTAATGAAATTCATTAGAAAAAGAAAGGAAAAAAATGTATAGATATTACTTTTTTCCTAAATCGCTCTTAGTTTTTGATTTTTTACGTTCAAATTTAAAACTGTAAAAATGGATATATTATATTTCACTAAAAACAACTTTGTTGTTTAATTAGTTTTATTAGCTTCAGGAAGCATTTCCCTAAGCATTACTCAGTTACTCCTCAAATTTACACATTTGTTTAATTAAATGAAAGCACTGAGTAGAGAAAGATTTAACTCCTTAATTCCTGAATTAAGCAAAATGAATGCAGAATAAAACCAGGAAAAAATAACAAAAAGAAAAAAACTAGAATAAAGTAAAGTACAATTAAATATTAAAGAAATTAATTACAATTATTAAATAAAGATAAATAATAAATAAATGCATGAAAAAGACTGAATAAAAAAAGAAATAAGTTTGATAAAAAGAAAGAAATAAAATAAACAGAGGTCAGAAGGTCAAGCATGTTTGCTGTGGCTTCACAATCACACATCCACACGTTAAAGTAATTATGCTTGCTAAAAAGATAATTGGATCTCTAGCATCTGCCTGGTAAAATAAGGGTTAGATAAAAAAGGGCTTTGCTGCCACTTAATTGCTAATATGTGCAACAATCTGAGTTATGAGCTGCTTTGGGTAGTTGGTGAGTTGTCTCTTTAGTTTTTCTGTGCAATAAAAAAAAAGAAAAACAGAAGTAAAAGTAGATAAAGATCTGCTAGTGATGGACGGAAAGAAAATCAAATAAGAAAAAAGAATACCCAAAATCCTTCACATTGCATGAGGTGAGAATGATGCAGACAGATGTTTATGAACAAAGGTAAATGGGCCCTAACTACTAATACAAACACATTATGGTATTCAGGGAGAGTTACGTGCATTGCAGGCTATAAGCGCCATCATACGTATAATACGCAAAAAAGACTGAAAGAAAGGGTTTAAAGTTTGCTCATCTGAATTCTCAATCAATCTGTTTACACAAAAACATAAACTTTACATGTATATTGTATAGCAGAATTTCACTTTCTAGGAAAATCCAGCTCTCTTCAGGAAATTCCAAATATATCTGTTAACAATCTTACAATTATTAATTTACTGGACAGCTGTTTACAAAGCTCCACTCCAAGCTAAAAATCACTAAACTGCTTTCAGCTTAGGGTCAAAGGGATTCAAAGAGGTCATTTTTAAATAATATTAATAAACAAAGGTAATGTTGTCACAATTAGGTTTAACACAACGATCGTTGTCCCAGCACACACACAGAAACAATGTGCACTTTAATTTTGGAGTAGCCACGTTTAATCCGGTTGCTGCCTTCTCCCGAGTCATTAGCATAATTATAACATGCAGAGAATTTGGGAATGAGCATGTGACTTTTTCCAACAGTGTTTTCTTACCGCTTGCTTGTAGGATTCATCTTTAGTCACACTTAAGAAGCCTCCCATCTGTTTACTGAGCACTACACACTGTATAAGTAGGAGACATTCTCATGCTCATGTTGATGAAACGGTCCAACAGATTTTTGAAGGACTCGCGTCTGTTGGCCTCTTCACCAGTCTGTTCTTCTTTAGCTTGATTTTGCTTCTACAAGGTTTATGCAGCCAGTTGGACTGCATTACTGGCTGGAGTCTGAGCCATCAGTGCTTTCTTGATGTTGCATCTTATATTTGGATTTCAGCTGTTATTCTCTCGTGTTTCATAAAAGAATTTAATATAGATGGGTGAACCAAAAGTCTTATTGTTTGTAAGTCTTATTAATGTTTGGTTAGTTTTAGACGGAAACTGTTCTTCCAAAATATTCTTATTTTTCTACAAATAATTTAGCAAAACATTTTAAATGTATGGACTAAGACTGTAAAACTCTAAATACATTTTTTCAGCAAGGCAGAGGTCATGTAACCGATGGCGGAGGTTTGTCTGTATGTTAGCAGCTTAACTCAAAAATTTATAGGCACATTTTGATAAAATTTTCTAGAAATCTCATGAATGGAATGAGGAACAAGTGATTAGATTTTGGGGGTGATCTGAATCACTGCTTGGATCCAGGAATTTGGACCACCGTACACTTATTCACATTCATGCACCAGTGATGCTGACACTGGAGGCAAGGAGGGCGAAGTGTCTTGAACAGGGACATACAGGACCGACCTGCTCTATCACATGAGCAACTGCTGTCCCAAACAAAAGCACCTTAGTCATCATTTGTTTGTTCTGGGAATTTATTTTATTTTTAAAGGTATCAGTTGAATAAGTCATGATTTAAAAAATGTATACTATTAAAATTTTTTATGTTAAAACATTTGCAGTTTATCAAATGCAAAACCAGCGCCTGAAGTGGTTATTTAACTACAAGATTATACATTTGTTGCAAAACGTACATTATCAATACTCTCAATACCACCATGTGCCATATTAAATGGGCAATAAACAGAATTTATCATTTTTAGATTTAAGAAATGAAAAATCACTATGAAGAACTAGAGGTGTGATTTCATCTAGCATGACATCACACATTCTCTGTGTGTTAATCTCCAGTCCCATGTTTACCAGCTGGTCCGGCGATTCATGTATGTTCATGTGAATTGTTGTCTCCTCTCTCCTCTCGGGGCCCTCCCTCCCTATAAAAGGCCACAGCAAGGAATAGCAGTTCATATTTTCTAAGCAAAATTGCGGCAAGCGAAACGAAACGCTCACCCCCTCAGACAACCAGGATCCGTTATTACCTCTAAAAGAAAACTACGATCATTGGGAAAGCCGTTGTCGGATAAAGAAAGGGACATAACCTGGATTATCATTAGCCTGGTATTTTCAAACTGGAGTGCACTGCAAGAGCAAAAGAGGCTATAATTTGATATCGGAGCTAGCTCTTCTCCTGGACAATAAGTAACAACATAAACTTTATAAGTTCATTCGACATATTCCACAAAATATGATAATCATTTGTTCAGTTTGCTATTTGCACATTTGCTTACAGATGAGGCGAGTTGAAGGTGGGGGAAGAAATAGAGGGAGGTGGTCTACAGGCAGTGCACAACAGCACACCTTGTGGTGAAACCATAGACTATATAACAAGTGGATGGAGCCTCTGTGACGCCACCCATAGGTTTCTGAAGAGCTGAATTGAAGCTCATTGGGTGGTTCCGAGCGTCGTCATCTTGGCAGCGTCACGCATGTCTTCATTCCCGTAAAATCCAAAAATGGGCAAATAAAGGGAGCTGAGAGGGGAAGTGTGAAGATGTGGGTGGATGATTGACACCTATCAAACTCCAAACTGCCTTTAGTTAAGAGCTAACTGCGCTAACCCGGAGCTAACGGTAGCTAACCAGCTAACAGAGGTAGGTAGGCTAAAGCTAAGGCGCACTTTTAGCCAACTAAAAACCGCTGTTGTACTACACTCTTCCTTCTTGCCACAGATATTTGATACCTGTCAATCAAAAGGACACGCCCAACGAATTTCAAGCTGAAATAACATCTAAACGGATGAGTTATCAAACAATTCACCCTCCTCACAGTTGTCATGAAGCTAATCTTGACCTATTAATCCTAAAAAAAAAACTTGTACGAGGCTTTAAACATCTTTATTTCTGCTGTGACATTGGTCTTTTTAACACGGGAGTCTATGGGGATTGATTGTTTTGGAGCCAGCCCCTAGCGGATGAGGGGTGAACTGCAATTTTTTGCACATCTGCATAGGCTTCACATTTTACCACTGGAGGTTGCCCCTTGGGTGAAACCGTTTCACAGCACTGCAGATGTTCTTTCTTTAGCAGCCTGACCACCTTAAAGAGAGACTTCTCCCTCCTAAAACAACACTGTGAAGACTATATCAGCATTCACAATAACATCATGGTTTGCTCAATTGTATGATAATTTGTGTTTGTGTGTGTATGTATATCCCAATGTGTATGACTGAATTATAAGTAACTCAGTGCTGTAAAAATGAGTCAAGCTTAAATTGTAAACGTCAACACATTAAATTTATCTACAGGATCTGAAACTGTAATCTCACATACTTGTTTCTCATTTAGGCCAATTTTCATCACAGCTTGTACGATTGCAGTCCAGTGCAGAGATTTTCCTATGTAGGCACTGAGCAGATATCCATGATGTTTTCCCTAAATGAAGAGCACAATCAGCAGATCCCTTCAGCCTGATACCACAATCAGTTTCCCAATCTCATTTATAATTTATTTAACTTTCCCCCAACTAACCAGACACGATGAAGCGCAGTTTTACATCAATCATTCAAATCTGCAGTGAGCGATGAAGCAAGTCAAAGATAGTTTGGCATTGATGTCATTCACAATTCAAAACTTCATAAAGTGTCTGTCGTTTGTCTTTTACTCAAGTTCATCTTTACTGTGTAAATATTCTTTAAGGAGGTGAAAGGAATCCTAATGGTTCTCTGCTGTGGTTTCAGTTGTACATGGAGGAAGTAAGGGAAAATCATTTATTCTTTCTGTCAGTGGGTGTTTTACTTACTTTAAAATCGTTTGTTATTCTCCCAAATACATTGTGAATTTATCCTCCATTGATATGGCTGTGTTTGATTGTGTTCTTGTTCTTGCCATTTAAATTCTATACTAATACAAATAATACTTAGAAGCCAAAATGAGATGACCTTTCACACTGCTATGAGGTGTGTGTTTGTGTGTCTTTGCCATTTTTCTTGACATTTCATTGGAAAAGGTCACAGCACTTTTAAGTTTTGTGTTTGTTGATTCTGTCCCAAAAATCAAAGCTAACCACTGTGGAGCAACTGTTTTCACAAATATCCTAAATGTTGTTGATGTTCAGCCCAGACACTGTGTCAGAAGCCTGTTATATACTGTTCGACCGAGGATGTGACATTTGGTTGTGGCTTCCACATCTCAGTGTAGTTCAATGTCATCCTGCAGCATCATGTTGTTTAAGCTAAAAATGGGGAAGAACGTCTCATTTTCAAATCTTCCCTCTCTGTTGAACTAGTCTTATATTTATTTTCTATATCATGTAAAAATTTGCCTCAGTCATCTCTGGTATCATTTTCTTCCACTGAAGACATTTTTTCCATTATTCTGTTTTCTCAATAAATGAAAAAATAATATTTTGTTAATCATCATTGAAAAGGCTTCTTAATCTGCTGCTAATCAGAAGCAAATAGGGAATTAAGATAATGTTGTTGCACCTTAAGATTAAAAAAAAAAGGATGGATTAAAACATAACATAACTGTCACATGAGATCACTGTTCTTATTATTTTACCCACCAGACAGCAATTATTATTACTTCAATTTCTATTTCTGAATGTGGAAGAGTAGTTCCAATATGGAGTTGTGACCTCCACTTGCTGTGGCATCGTTAGTTTGTCTGTCTGTCTGTCAACAAGTTTTGGAAATGATTAAATTTTCAGGAAATGTTAGAAATCGATTAAGAAACCAGTGGTTACATTTTGGTGGTGATCTGGATCACCATCTGGATCCAGGAATTTATAAAGGATTCTTTGCTATTGGGAGATATAACTTTTGCCATCAGAGCTTTTAACTCAACAGATAATGCCCAGAATCAATGGCAAAAAAAATGAATAAATAAATAAAAACAACATGTCCTCCTGGTAGATGTTAAAGAGATAGCCGCCATTAGAGTAAATGCAAATTTCTTCAATATCTTCAAAACTAAAATAGCCATTTTGCTGTCTAAGGCTATGTTTCCAGGGTTAAGGATTCTATATAGGATGTGGCATCTATCCTTATGATGGAAGTAGATAGTGATATTGGCTTGAACAACACTGTTTGCATGGGGTTGGTAAGTGGGTGGGCTGTTGGGCCTTTGGGGTTTTTCTCAGATGAGCTACCCTATGGCTTGGTGGAGGTCTGCGCTCTCTGAAGGCTTCTAGTTTGACCTCATTTCAGATGAAATTACTTGCTTGGCTTCAGTGTTGCAGACTAGTGTCTTGAAAAAGTATTCATACCCCTTGAACTTTTTAACAATTTTTCATGTTACAATCACAAACTTTTATGTAATTTGTTCGAATTCTAATGTACATCTCAGCCCAGAGAAGTGCATAACTGGACAGAATGTGATACATAGTTTTCAAACTTTTCTTTACCAATAAAAATCTGAAAAATGTGGTGTGCATTTGTAATCCCTGATCCTACTAAAGAAAACATCTGAATGCTGTGTTCAGGGTGATGTGTAGTGTTAGTTTTCTGCTACACATAGCATGTTAGCTTTGATCTCATCTTACCAGCGCGGCATGTTAATGTTTGTTGTGTCCCCTTCACTGCAAATGGGACATTTTGCAGCTTTCTTTTAACAAAGCCTTTTTTCTTGGCACTCTTCTATTAAGACCAGATTTGTGGAGTGTATGACAAATAGTTATCGTGTGGACAGATTCTCCTACCTGAGCTGTGGGAGCTGTGGATCTCTGCAGCTCCTCCAGAGTTACGAGCCTCTTGGCTGCTCTTCTGATAATGGCTCTTCTTGCCCAGTTTGTCAGTTTAAGTGGATGGGCATGTCTTGGTAGGGCTGATTTTTATTTGTAAAAAAGTTTAAACCAATGTATCAGCTATTTTTCCACCCCACAATTATGCACTACTTTGTGTTACATAAAATTCCCACAAAATATATTTAAGTTTATGGTTGTAATGGGACAAAATATATAGAAGTTTAAGGGGTATAAATACTTTTTTTCTGTGCACTGTATGTGGCAGCAGTGTTTTGTGGACTAGATTTTAACTGTGAGGGAAAACCTCCCCTTTCAAACCCCTAATGTTGGATGTGCAGATAAGATATGATATGAAAATATGAACGTAGAATTGGAAAACTCCAGAGGACCTGTTTGTGTCATATGCATGTAAAAAGGAAAAGGTTAATTAATTAAAACAAAATCAGAATACTTTTTTCTTTGTTAACAACATCAATTCATTAAAATGTCAAAGTGAATATCCGACAGTTGTCATACTTTGAGTTTTATGTGTGTAAAGGAATAAAACACAGCATAAAACAATGAACACAAGTGCATTTGAATCATATTCTAAGGCTGTTCCCGTCAGCATGTTGAATATTTTAAGGCTTGTGGGACTGATGAAAAAAGGTGTCTTACTGAATTTCCTGAGGAAAAGATGAATCCATAATACAAAACAAGAGAATTGGATGCCCTTTGATGCCTGACCCCTGAGAGCTACGCTCCTTCAAGTTTTAGATGGTTCTTGTCAAAGTGGTGCAGAGAAGCTTGAACTCCTTTCTTGCACTTAACACAACTAGAGGTTAAAAAGAAAAAGAAGAAGAGGCTGTCCAAAAGCATACTGGTACGCACACACTTAAGCTAGTTTTCTAAGCATTATTCTAACGTCTCTGTCTGTTTACATCACATAATCAGTGATTGAACAACTGCTTGCTGAGACTTGCGTTGAAAAGAGCCTGAGTCCAGCATTGTCACAGCTCTGCAGATGGACTATGGATGAGTTGAAGACTGCTATGACTAAAATGTGTTAAAGTGAAATGGTGCCTTTGTTCTTTGCTGCAAAGTGTGGGAGAGGACGAAAGGAAAGAAAGTAGGGCATGCCAGAGAAAAGAAGACAACAAGGTGGAGCTGCTTGCTACTTTGCTGGCCAATGCCTGCATATAAGTAGCCCTCAAGCACTGGTTCTCAATCTGATTATATTATCCTCATTTGCCATGCTGCATGCTAGATACTCATTCTCAGCTCTGTGTGAGTTTGCATATGTATTTCTGTATGTGTGGGTGTGTGTTTGTCACAAAGACTGCTCAGGTTTTTTTGATTTGTCAGTTAACAAGTAAAGCATAAAATGTCTGTGTGGGTTCAGTGCACACATAAAGTCTGAATCTTTTTCCTTGCATCTGTTCCAGGAATCTTCACTACTCAGATCAGGACTTCTAAGAAATGAGCTACCAATGTAAGTCTCTTGGCCGACCTTAGTAACTCTCAAACGTTGCTTTTATATTAATTAAACTGAGTGAAAGATCTAATTGAGTGTACAAACACTCATACATGCACAGGGACATAGCCTTAATCCCCTAACCTTCATCATATTTCACCTCACCAAAAATTGGAGACAGGATTCATCACTGACATAATTTATTAAGAGCCAACTGCTATTCTCCGCAAACACACATCAAAAGATGACTCACTGCTGGAGAAGATAGTAAAATTCAAATTACAGACACACACCTTTCCCCCTGTATGATACGAAAGGCTTCCCACTTCTGGTTCAGGTTTGTCATGCAAGGAAGGCTTAAGGCACTTTTAAAAATGGATGAGGATGTGAGGTTTTACCAGATGTTGCAGTGCTTCCATTTAAAGTCTGGAAAGAGTGGATTTCTGGTCACCTGAAGAACTGTAGAGCAGTTCTTAAGAAAGTGTCTTCCAGTGCTACTCAGTGCAAAGATAAGAAGCTCCAACTCTCAGTGATGCATAAGAGACATGAACAAGAGGTTTCAGGGGGAAATGTTTTTTTCTTCCTACACTCAGTTTTATCAGATACGTGTTAAACTCCAGTACTGATGATACTAAACAAGAACTCTCAATTTGTATCATGTTTTTCTGTAACTGAATCCCTAAGCTTGCATTGATTGAATTAGTTAGTTAAAAAAGCAATAAATTCTGAATTAATAACACCACATGATATGAGGATCATGCTGTGCTTTCCATTTATACAACTAGAAAAACACTGACCCACATCTATGAATTTGCATTTGTGTTTCTTGCTAATGTAGATGATTTACATTTTCGTTGACTTTGTTTTAGTCTTTATTAATTCCAGAGAGGAGTTTGTATTCTTGTTACCAGGGCGTGAATAAACCATATGGTCAAAGCTTTGTCTTTGATTTTCATTGAATGCTTCCTTTAGTATTGATTTGTTATATCAGCTGCTGCAGTATATTAAGCGAAGAGTGAACTCTTGAGCTTAAGTGCATTTATTTACTTTTAAAAAGAGACAGTACACATCACTACATTGTACATATAAAATGCGGTGGATTTAGCCAGATCTAATTTTCATCCCTAGTCCCATTGTTAGCAAAGTCTGTTGCAGCACATCATAACACAGATTCATTCATTCATTATCTGTATTGCTTTGTTCATTACGGGTCTCGGGTAAGCTGAAGTCTATCCCAGTATTTTAGCAGGTGAGAGGCAGGATACACCCTGGACCGGTCACCAGTCCATCGCATGGCCAAAACAGAAAGAGACAAACAACCATTCACACACACACTCACTCCTAGGGAGAATTTAGAGTGACCAAAAAAAAAAAAGCCTAACATGGATGTCTTTGGAGAACAACACAGAGCAGGAGTAAAAAAAAAAATTTGGACCTCCTGGAGATAACAGGAGGCTCCAGTCAGAAGTCTCCTTTCAATCCATCCTGTAACACCAATGCTCTTCCTTGGGTGGAGGATGAGATGGCATCACACCCGCAATAAGCCACACTAGCGGTGTTGGAATTGGATCTTGACAATGGATTTTGGACAGTTACTGCATCAAAACCACTTTGTGGCTTGATAACACATTAATTGTGCAGCATTCATTGTAGTAGATTTATTCATACTTTCCTTTTTAGGTCAAAGGGAGACAAGTAGCATTTGCCAAGGGATGATCTAATCAATGATTGTGTCGCAGAGGAAAGACGAAAGGATGCTTCCACAATACAGATGAAACACTATGATCCAAACTGTGCTCACTTTGAATGAGAATGTTGGGAGGAAGGTGCTGCTCCTCTGGACAGCTGTGATTGATGCATTACTCCCTTCTAGCCGTCTTCACATGCATGGAGAATGAGACTCCGGCAATTCCCCTGAATCACAGTCGGCGTCTTTTGTTTCACTCCTATTTTCTCTGTGCTCATTTATGTGCAGTGGCAAAACCTCTCATGGGTGCAGACAGTAAGATGCAAACCTGGAAACTCTTTAGGAGTTTGAGTGCTCTCGCCATCCTACGCATTGTATATATATTTCCCAAAGAATATGGCAGCATTTCACACAATTAACGGATGATTTTTCCTTCTATTTTCTTAGGTTTGTGACACAAAAAAAGGCGAAAAAGCGCCTACCTCTAAGGTATTTTTATATGAGTCACTTCGGAGAAAACATGTTAAATGGACATGTTTAGCTATATCAACACAAAGACACACACACACTCCGTTAACTGTGAGTAGAACATGCTAAAAATGTATTGTCTTTCACATGTTACTATGTCAAGGTCAGAATCCTTTCTCACTCTGAAGTCTTATCTGTACAGATCCACATTTCCTGTGTTACTGCAGTTTTAACGGGATAATGAGTCTCAGTGGTGATGTTTAAACCAAAGACTGAAGAAAAGCTCCAGGGAGACTTTTAAAGTAATAAAATGCCTCGAATTTGTAAATCACGCCCTGAAACAACGCAAAAGGACAATAGACCTTTCATTACAGATTGTACACAGATGTAGCATTGAATTACGGTGTCCTTGCTTTTATGATTTTGTTAATAGCCTATGTTTTTTCATTTTATTTCATTACTCAATACACTTTCTGAACACAACCAAACAAAGTTGATCCTGGTTATGATAGCGTTTTTTTTTTTAAATGCATTTTTACCTGTCTCTCTTTAATCGTAGTTGTCCTGTTTTCTTCTGTATGGAGTCAGTAAATTCTCAGCCGTGGTGGAGCACGGTAAATCCACAACTTCACGGGTATTTACACATAAATAGGCCCATTTCACATTTCCACAAGGAAGTAACAGCATTCACATTGTTCCAAGTTCTGGCTTTTCATGTGCTCACCAAGAAGGGATGGAAAAGTATACCTGTTACAGAGCAGAAAATTATGAAATCTGACTCATGGTCCCAAAAATTAAGCTGCCTATCCAAGAAGTGTCACTAAGTTATTGCTGTAGCAAGTTCTTCACTGTCATCCAGCATAAAATGATAAAATGTTAAAATGATCATTTGTAGCCTACTTTGGTTTGTAACCTAATATTTACAAACTATCTCCATAACCTTAAATCTTAGCTTACTCTTCTTAGCTAGCAAGGTGTGCTA
This sequence comes from Rhadinocentrus ornatus, assembly GCA_037177495.1. Lineage (NCBI taxonomy): Eukaryota > Metazoa > Chordata > Actinopteri > Atheriniformes > Melanotaeniidae > Rhadinocentrus > Rhadinocentrus ornatus. Next base: position 30,064,182 of record JBAMHW010000003.1, read on the forward strand.
GCATGCTAAACAAAAACAAAAGTGACTGTCCATAATCCCTCATCACTTACTGCTATAGTCCCCTATATAGTAAGTTTGGAATGTTTGTGTGCTTCCCAAATGTATAATGTAGTTTTATAAAGTATGTCATATTATATAAAGTATAATATAAAGTTTGCCATAAAGCACAAGGTAAGGTATTGTAGAATCAATGGTCACCAACCCTGCAAATACATACCATAATTAGCCTAAGCAAAGCTGGTACAGAACCAAGTAGACCAGTCATATTAATTGAAGTGATACTGAAAAATATTTTCAATTATTTTTTCTGACATTATTATATTTTTGGTTTACCAGCACTTAGGCATAAATTACAACAATATACCACTTTATATACAATCTGAACAGGGCTATAAATTAATACCCACCAACCCACTAAATATGAGTTAAAATTAAATTTTATTATGAAAACTTGGTCACTTTGTCAGCAGGCAGGGACGGGATTTGAGTTTGATTGACACGCTATACAGTCAATCATACACTAGGTAAAAATAAAATAAAAATAAATTAAAAATTAAACACTAGGAAGACTTGGCTCATTATGTATTTATGTAATTATGTAAAAGAAGAAGGGGGAGAGATGTTTTGAAGACAGTAGTGGTAGAGAGCGACAAAGAATTTAGGGTTTTAAATGCAAGCATGTCGGGGGGAAAAGTAAAGAAATGAGCTAAAACCAAAAGAATTATGCATCTGACTTCATTAAAATGATGTCGCATTCTGAAAAGCTGAGTGCAGAATTTGTTAAATTAAAATATCTATCACTTTAACCAAAATTTCAGACTTTATTTGCCATGTTTGATTTGTTTGTTGTGGTTCTGTGTTTAACTGTTCATTTGAAGCAGTGGTGGGGAACCTTGACCCTTGTCCTTCAAGTTTTTCCAGTCCAAGTGAAATTGATGCGACAGCTTGTAGTCAAATTCTGCACAATGACCCGTTAATTTGAGTCTAGTGTGTTATGGCAGAGTAGTGGCCCTCATGGACCAGAGTTTAGTAAGTAATCAGAAGGGAGTAAGTAATTTCAGACACAGAATTTTAAAAAAATTGTCAGCGACATGCTAAACATGCTAATGTGAGAAAGTTAGTGTTCTGATGTTTAGCTCGGCACCACTGGCAGCTCTCCTGAAATTGCTATTATTTTGCTAGTTTCTGTCAGTTGTTGACTAAATACTTGTGGGCTGACTGAGCAAAGATCTTATAAATTACTACCAGCTTATGAAAAAATGTTTTTCAGAGGAAAAAAGAAATGCTTAATAATAATAGCTTTTCAAAATGTTTTCAAAGTACATGAAACTTAATGCTTCATCAATTATTTAATAGACTGCTGAAGTGATGTGGAAACTTGTGCATAATAAATTCCAAAACTTCATGAATTTAAAGGACCAAATTTTCTGCTTTATCCCTCGTAAAGTTATAATAATTTAGAGGATTATGCTGTTAATTGGTCAAAGTAAATATTTTAATGGTCTAATTGAACTTATTAATATTTAGTGTGGAACAGACATTTGATAAAATCATTTGTTTATTCAGGTATGTACAATCACAATTCAGAGATTTTTTTTTTTTTTTTACCTATTTGGGCCATAGCGATAAAACAGTAGGACAACCATGATGACAAAATATTTACAGTAACAAGCAATTTAGCCAAGTCCACAACTGACCCACTTAGCTGCCATGCATGTTTTCCAATGGTCAGAGTGCCATCAGCTGCCTGACAGCACAACAGGCAACACAATCGCTTAGCAAGCAGCCAATCACAACAAAGTGGAACATCCCCTGGCTGATCCAGTCCAGTCATTTTGACAATGTAAAGTAGCATATTTTATCAATTTAGAAATTTCTTTCATAGCTGTGACTGGTCATGCAAAATGATGATTAGTGTTTGTATAAACAAACATTAGAAGTATTGGGGAATTTTGAGCAAAATAACTCTCAGCACTGCCTACATGATGCTCAGAAATGCATATGAATGGATAATGAATTAAGTATACCCATAATTCCGATACTTTTGTTGGCATAATGGACTCTGACTAAACAGACACAGAAGTCACATGTTCTTTAATGCCTCCATGTGACTTGGGCAGTAGCCCCGTAGTATTAGGGCTGTAATTCATGTCTATTAAATGTCAGAGCTCTGCGTGATATAAAACAGCATACATGCAGCATCTCAGCCTGTCCTGCTGGCTTTATGACTCTTTTGACGAGACAGTGGCTCATCCCTTTGCCGCTGACAGGTTTTATAAGTTGAAAGATAGCCATTAGGGTATTATTGTGACGTCAAATGGGGATTTTGAGACATAAATGTATATTTGACCCACAAGCCACTCAGTAAGAACCATTGTCTTTTCTACCACATCACACGGTGACTCTTCACATGCCAACAGAAAGTGACTTTTCACCCATGACTTTTGCACCAGAAGATCTCCTGCTGCCTCTTCCTTTGTTCTTTCATGCATGTCTTAAACCAAGAACCATGGCTATTTTGTGTCAGGTCAAGGGCGCATTTTGGAGTTGGAGAGGTTAAAGCTTATCCTGGTGGGATTTATAGCTTGGCAGTTGATAAAAGACTGTCAGAGACAGCTGCTGAACACCCATACACATGCATGCAACAATGCAGCAACTCGCTGACAAACAGAATCTCACCGAGATGGCTGAAGAGGATTTTAAGGGCTTCATCAAAGCTTGATGGTCTGACAAAGCTGTCTGCTCTCTAGGGAGGTTGACTCCATATTAGTTATACAGAAATACATGAAAAACCAGCTGAATGTTGACCAAACTTAAAATATTCATGCCGATTGATGATCTTACTTATCTTGTTTGCTAGTGCATAACAGCAATTACCAACAAACTTGAAAGCTTGAAAGAACAGATTAAAGTGAAGACTTCAGTATAAAGGATAATGCTTGACTTGACCATTTGAAGTGGATGTTGTGCTGTTTATGGAAGATGTGTGAGAACGTGTGTTTGAATGGTGTCTTTGCATTCAAGCATCTTAATATATGTGCATCCATAAAACAATATGCAAGTGCCTATGTGTGTGCATGCACATCTCTGTCTGTTTGCATTAGTCATTTGGATTTGCCCTGAATCTAGAAAAAGAGGCCACAGCTGTAGCCCACAACCTTCTCTGTGCCTCACTCTGTGCAGCACTGAGAGACAGCCCTCTCTAATAAAAATACATTCTAATAAAGTAATACTAGGCCATGTCTGCTACCATATCTCTGACTTGAAACTGGATTCAGATTGGAGATATCAGAAGGTTAGTACTTGATCCGTCCTTATGCCAATTTAAGTAGCTTGCAGCACGCCGAACCTGCAAATCCTCTATTTTCATAGGTTCATATTTGTTCCCAAGTCCATCTTTACAAAGAATTAACCTGCATATCTTAATCATTGTGAACATTCTTTCTACTGAAGAGATTTCCAAGAGTAAATCCAGTATAAATGACAACAGCTTCACAAACTTTGCTTTGTGTAATGTGTTAGTTTAGATTTAAAGTTATTAAAATCTTACGTATATTAAAAATGCTTTTCTACGATTATGGAAATTATCCAGTGCTGAAGTCGTTATAAATTGTTTTGATCAGTGCTGTTGTCTGCCAGGTTTAATCAGCTTATTAAGTACAGGCAGCTAAATATAGTATATAAATAATTGAAGGCGGTAGGTAAAACAAACTGAGATAAACAGGGAAAACACAACTCTTAACTGCAATCTATTCTGTTTTGACCATTTTTCAAATTTAATGCAATTTCTAGCCAATAAAGTCTTAAAGCACCTCTTATATTTCAAGATAATCAGATAATAAAATTTACAGATAATTTGTGCAACGTAATGCACCCTCCTTCTGTCTCCAGGGGGCACATATTAAAAATTATTAGTTATTTTTTTCTTTGTACTAGGCTTTCCTCGTCTAATAGATAAATAACTAAAGCACAGACTCATAACAACAAAACACCATATTGCTTCAATATATGGACATCTAAGCCAGAAATAGTTTTAAGGACATGGAAAGTTCCATCTTTGCCATCATAAGCAGTGAAGTGGTGCCACTGTCTTCCTCTAACTTCCTATCTAGCTCACAGTCTTTAGAGATGGGCTTAAATGAGTGGGTCATCTATCACAACAGAGGGGAGAGTGATAAATTTATAGCTGTGAAAATAGGCCAGAGCACAGCACTGGTGGAATAGATGGAGAGTAATTAGGACAAGGTTAGCCTGCTTTGCACTCACTCACACATACACACACACACACACATGCATATACAGTACACTGCTTACTGTCTGTGACGTGGCATGCATGCACGTAAATGTTTGTTTAGGTGAGTGTTCTCGCCAGACATTCAACATCTAGCGGCATTTGCTGATTACGTTTCACCTGAACCTGTGATGTTTTGGTTTTTTTGATTATTATTATTTCTAAATATTTATCTCTAAGGTAACCATACACTTATCTTCATAATACATATGCCCCACTTATTCACGCTTATTAACACTCATTTTCAACCCTTTTTCTGGTATGATTGCATGCATACTCTAACAGATGCACATCTTCTCCTCCAGTGTCATTTGACTACCTATCAAAATTTAACTTTTCGGCCTCTTTATATTAACTTTTCCCTCGTTTTTCTTTTTTTGTGTGTGTTGTGCTTTCCCTTGCATTCTGCCTTTTTTCTCTACTTCTTCCTACTCCCCAGTGCATAGTTTACAGCACATTTACTCATTTTTACAAATCCTCGTTGCCTTGAGATTGCTTCCATTTCCACTGCAGTCTAAACCCACACCTTTCTCACCACAATTTTTTTCCCTCACTTCCTCATGTCCCAACGTCCTCACCAACAAGCATTCGTCTGTCAAGTAACACTTGCACACACACACAGAGCTGCCCCTGACCTCCAGGGCAGTGCTGTAAGCCTACGGAGCAGATGGGCTCAGGACTGACTGAGCTGTGCTCCGACAAACTGCCTCTCTGTACATTGATGCTCAGATGAGGCGATGCTATCCTTCGCTCAGTTTCCCATCTAAATCTGGCCACTCGCTGTCGAGCCAATATAGAAACTGGCAACTGGTCAAAAAATCTGGACACACAGTTTATAATGACGACAACACACAGGCTTTTGATACAGAATCTAGGACAAAGGTTTGATATTGTCATGAATTTTTTGTTTGATATTTTAATGGATGGCTAGGTGTGTGAATGACAGTATTGAAAATAACTGTTCTCGTTTAGTCTTAGATTAGGGAACGCATTTGTCGTGGGGAATATCTTGTGATGAGCCATAAGTAAATTGTCTAAATGTTGTCATTTTTTAAATGATTTGGTGTTTTTCCATAATCAGTTTTGGTATAAATGTGTTATGCAGTTGAACAAATACAAGTAAACTTACATAATATTGTTACCCCTGTAATGATAAAGTGCTTTACAGAATTTGAGACATCAAAATTCTTTGGGTTGGGGATAGGAGGTGAGATTAAATATTAATTTCTGCTGTTATGCCACCATTATCATGCAATGTATTTTTACATCTACAGTAAATCTGTGCTGCATTGTTCTTAATAAATAAGCAATAGTGAAAAGTTTATGTACTTTTTTTTCTTTGTAACTGTTTTTATTCTCTACACTCCCTACTACCTACCCTAACTGACAACTTTAACTACTTTTTAATTAGTTATATTTTAATAAAAGTTTTTTTTGGTTTCTAATTGTGTAAATAGCACAGCCTGGTCTATTGATCACACTGAGTCTTCTATACCAATTTTAGAAAGGGGCCATACTGGATAAGAATACCTGATTTAAGTTATTCAAATTTGAACAACTGAATACAAAATACTGCTTACATCTGTATCAGTACTAGCAATCAAATGTCAAATTTATCAATAAACTGACAGCAAGGCTTAGTTTTATGAAGGACTGTTTTACCTTTAGTGTTTTAAACAGGGTTTTTTTTTCATGTATTGCAGCATTTTCACAAGAATGCATTGCTCATTTTTGTTATATAAGCACATTTCCTTAAATACATACAGAGGTACAGGAAAAATGCTAAAATCCTAGCTGAGAAACTGTAACATCCTGAAATGAGATCATCAGAAAAAAAAATATGCTGAATGACACCATATGTCTCCTTTATGCTAACGAAGAGATCTGTGAATTCTGATTGGAACAACAATGTGATAATAAATACGGTGTGAAACATCAAAAAGTAATGGAGTCTGGAGGAAGACAGTCCAGTTCTTGAATTTGTCGCCCTCTTTTGGTAAACAGTGTGAACTGACTGCAGCTCTGATGTGGCTGAGCGATAGAGTAAGGTCATGAATTGGACACAATGCCAAACACCCCTTTTCCCTCTGGAGAAGCAGATGGCTGCTCCCCAGTGCACAAGGCAGGGAGATGCTATCACCAGACGCTCCAAGCAGGGTGTAAAAACGCACACTAACACACACACACAGACACACACAGTATGGTTGTTGAGTGCAATGATTATAGTTCAAAAGTGAGATGGACACATACAATAAAAACCTGATCCCAATGCTTTGATTTAATATTTTCACAGTCCATTGACACTGGTTCAGGTGTGTATCATAAGTACTGATAATCGTGGTTATAAATGAGGCATAAACGATAATGCCAGGTCTTGCCTAATGAGAACCCTATTAGTATCCAACAAACCCTCCTGGCATTTTTATTCATCCCGTTGGAATTAAGCCACTGCATTACCGAACAATTTCATTCAGAGGCAACAATTGGATCGAAGCATAATGACACGCCTGCTGTCTGTCTGCTGGGCATCTAGACCATTTCTACTGTTCCGTTATCTGGCAGAGGAAATACGAATGATTGGATGACTTCATTGTAAAAAAAAACAAGCATGCTGCTCAAATGAGATTAGCTACTAAAAAGAAATAATAATTCTATAGATTTTAATACATTCTGGATCAATTTTAGCCACAGAAATACTGCAAGCACCCTGAAACATGTTTTTGTTTGTTTTGTTGTTAGTTACCTGCAATAATGAGCCTTCCATTGGTGCCGAGAATGACTAGTTAGTTCATGATTAAATCTTTTATTCGTCTCATGCATTAGGTTTTTCAACATGTTAGGGCAAATTTAGTTAATGTATCTCTATGGACCTACTGTTTGAACAAATAAGCTTGCTTAATTCAAACTTGAAAGGTGTTAAATGCAGGTGCTTTGAAATGATCATCCACAAAAACTATGCAGGAAACAGACTAATTTACTTAAGTTGGTTTAGATCTTGGCTATTTCTACATACATACAAATGTTGTACCTGTAACCACTTTTCTGTTCACATAATGTATTCTACAGATGACCGAAAACAAAGATTAAACACTGCAAACGACTCTTTGACAGGCAGTCAGCTCCGCTAGTTAGACGAGTCTGCCTCCACCAGAGCTATCACTGTCATTTTGAGATGTAGTGGTTGACACATTGAGGAGGCCATGCCAAGCTTAGCTGAGTGGCATGTCACGATGGGATATGAGGCAGTTAGTCAATGTTGTGTAAAAGGATTTAGAGGATTTGACCCTATCAGCAGAGATGGCATTGAGAGAAGTTATGTTAATGACGCTAAATGCGTTTTTGCCTGCAGCGAGCTAATAATGGTGAAATGAAAGCCAGTTTATGAATTATATGGAGCTTTTTTTCTGCAAAGACATCTTTTGAAATCACAAGATGTAAAATTAAAGCAATGTGTGTCCATACTTACTTTATAACACACAAGGGATTTTATCTTTTCTAAATCGGTTTAAACTTATAGAGGTTATCTCTCATTGCTTTTGTTGCATTTTTTGACCCAGATAAAAAATTGTTTACTTTGAGTTTTAATTCTTAAGAATTATTCATTTGGCCATAATTAAAGTGGCAAAGTGATAGGTGATATCTGGATGTCTGGTCCACCCAGGATACCAGGGCAAACGTGTAGTATCAGTTTCTAATGAATTATAATGAGTTTCTCTGAACCTATTGAGAATATATTTGAAAATGAAACCGAGTTCTTAACAAGGTTATTAATTTTCTCAGGTTGAAATCTGCACCAGCTCTAACAACTGAATTTTGTTTTCCAGTTTAAAACACTACATGCTATTTCAGTCCTAAAGAGGAATTTAAGTATGAATTATAAATTCATATTAACCATCAACCAATTAGCCACTGGAATTTCAAATTCAAAGTGCTGAAAACGTACAAAGCAATAAAATAAAACATTGTTATAGCTAAGAAAAACATTAAGGAAAAACTCCCTGGCTGCAGGCAGTGATGGGAACATTTCTGGGAATAGTTTATCGTCGACAACTACCCATAAAATTCTATTTTCTTACAACAGCAGTGAGTGAGTGACTGCAGTTTGTTTCTGCTGCAGAAACTGCAATCACTTGCCCACAAAATACAATACAACTGGTTAAAACAAAACCGAGTTATGCACAGTTGCCCAAACATGGTTGCAAGTTAACCTTTGGGTTGATTATTCTCAGTCATTCGGCTTCATGTGGAAAAGAATTCACAGAGGGAAAAAATGGAATTGTGAAACTTCTGAAAGATTTTTACAAAGGAATAGAGAAAACTTGAAGACCAATTGAAATTAGTAGAAATAGTTTTAGCTTTAATTAGGAAGTATATAGCACAAAACATTATATCACTTAACAGAGTTGCCATAGCCTCTCTATTAAAATTACACGACAGAGAGAGAGAGAAGTAGTTATAGTGTAGCTCTAAAGTGGTTCAGATCTAACACAAGGGCCACCAGTGGAAATTAAAAATTTTGATACAGTAGTTTGTGATTTTCACAGGAATATGAGAATAAGCTTAATGTGTCTATGCTAAAAGCAAATTCCTTGACAAAGTCTTAAGACTAGACTAAAATACATATTTTCATCAATGATAGGGTACATCATGTTTATTTTTAACCTGCCATTGGCCCAAAACAGTAAATGCACAATCCCAACAGTCAAACAGAAACTGTGATGATTTCATGAGTGCAAAAGTTGTTGCTGAGATTGTATGTAGAGTATCGATGGCATCTAAAAGTACACTGTCAACATCACGCGAGTTTCTTGATAAAAACAAGGTCATACCAGTGATCTGGAAAAGTTACCCACCTAGTTTGAATTAAGAGTCTTAGTAATTAAATGTGTGCTGACATTTTGTCTTGTGTAAATACAGTTTGGTCTT
>JBAMHW010000003.1:30086866-30097262 GCA_037177495.1 Rhadinocentrus ornatus
GTTAAACAGTAAGACCAAATAAAAGCTACTGGTATATAATAAGGAGTTCGTGAAAACAATGTACTAAAACATGGTGGGTTAAACAATGCAATAAAAACAGAAAGCCATTTAAAATAGATAGAAAAATAAAGAATTTAAAAAAAAGTAAGAAATAAATCATAAAGCTATGAAATGAACAAAATAAATGGACTAAAACAAAATTAAATAAAAGTTTAGCTATTATAAGCTAAGCTAAAAAAAAGGTAGGTCTTGAGCCTCTGAGGTTCTCTGGCAGGATGTTCCACAGTCGAGGGCCGTAATGGAGCGAGGCCTCACCAAAGATTTTGGTTCTGACTTTACAACTACAAATAAAACCATAAACTACACAAAAAAAATGTTGCCATTTATCAGAGTGTTATAGAAAGTTAAATGATGATTGGTCCGTTGCACTTACAATACAGGAGGAAATGCAAAATACTGCAACTAACTCAACAACCAGCTGACAATGTGATGCCTGCAGAGTTCCTGTTCACATTTGATGCTTGCATGCATCCTGGGTGATCTGATCACGAGTGGACGGCACTGATTATGCATGTGCACAGTTCCACACACGCATCCTGAGAGGCAAATCTTGATAAGATCTCAGTTTCTCAGTCTGTACACTAATACACACATAGCCCGTGTCACACACATTCTCCGGCCTGCTGTCATTATTCAGACATTTACACATTTCAAGTTTGCCTGAGTTGCAGAATTATTTTCAGTAAATTTAGTTCTGTGAGAGACATACAGAACCTCTACAACTCCAACATCTTACCAACAGACTGACATCAATTTTGCTCTCAGCACTGCTTTGGAGATGTGTTTCCAGCTGCTTTGTTCGCTGACTCTGCAGAAATAAACATTAAATATGTGCAGATTTTGTTAATGAGACATCCTGTGAGTTTTAACGCTGCTTTTTTCACTATGTAATTATAACTGTTACAGATGAGCCTGGAGACTGAGAGAACACCCTAATGATACCTCTGCACACATCAGATCAGTAGATGGTCCCAGAATACATGATGGACGGAGTTCAGATTACAATGAGAATGTGGGGAAAAAGTGTCCTAGACCACTTCGGAACGTGGTCTAAGTGATTGAGAACACATTCTGATCAAATCTTTCCTGTACGCAGCACTGTCCACTTTTGATCGGATTACCCAGGAAGAATGGTAGTACCATGTCTGAACAGCTAAATAATGGTAAACATTTCTGTTAGTGTTAGAAAAGACTTCATTTTCAAATTGAAGCTAAATCTTTTCTCCTGTTGTCCACCAGCAGACATAGAGTTTTCTTTGTGAGCTCAGATTGTTTTAGTGTTTTATCCTCCCTTTAATCTCAGAGTCTGATGTCAGTTATGTTGTTGGGGCTTATTTTTATCTAGATAAAGTAGATTCGTTGGCACTAGATTTAAAATCACAATAAGCTACTATTTAAAGTCGCTGTTTGCAAACAGGGTTTTTTTCCTAGCAAACTAAAGTGAAGGAAAGGAGAAGTTGTGATGGGACACTAATAAACTATGGGCAGCTGTGGAGCAAAGCAGTAAAGAGAGAAATAAAGTTATTTACTGATTTTTTTTTCATTGCAATTTGGTTGTATTTTAAAGCACAATAAAAATGTGCATACCTCCCCAAAACCCTGCAAAAAGGCGTCGTGTCCCAGACGAGGGTGGAGTCTGCATTTTGAATTAATCACTACATTTGCGGCTCAAACGCTGCCACCCAAACACCAAATAATAACCTCTGGGAAAGTCCAAGAATGCCAGTGTATGCAGAGAACTTCACAAATCCACATCAGTAGATCACAAGACAGGATTTAAGGGATTACTTTTGCATGAATCAACCACTGCTTTTTGACTAGCTGACAGAATGGTCACTGATGATGTGTTAAACCATCAGTGCTTCATATGTTCCTTGGGAAAAGCCTGTGCAAAGCCGCTGCCATGCCTTCCAAAGTGCCGTTGTACTATTGGCTAGTCCTCTTATATATTCATGTTTAGGGATGAAGATGGGGCAGAGGTCTGGAGATGGGCCAGTGTAGGAGTGGTGTGGGTGTCATCTCTGCCGTTCCCAAATGATCTCAATGTTCTGGCTTTGCTGGAATGTGACCCTGAGTGAATTGGAGCAGTGTGTCACAGCTGAAGCCAGGGCTGGCATTTATTACGGTTGCCAGGTATTGTGTATTTTCTGCATTAGTGTCACTGAGAGACATTGTGGGATGTAAATCTAATACAGACCACTTCAGACATCAGTTTTACCACAAAAATAGCTGTATAGGGGAATAAAGCTGGATTTGACACAGCCTTAAAATGCTTGCCTCCCTAAGGATTGTATATGCGTATACCATTTATTATAGCAATAATTATCTTACACTTTATCTCAATCATTTGCTAACATGCTCCCTTTTCTGTTTGTTTTCTGCTTTCCTTTCTTTTGTATGTTAGCAAAACATACCACGTCTTCTCACTTTGTGTTAGGTTTTGTTGACTTATAAATATGCACCTTATCACAATAAAAAAATAAAATCCACCTTTCCATGCAGTAACTTTTAATAGTTTTTTCAAAGTAAAAAATGTTATTCACTGTTTGAGAATTAAATCCAGCAGAAAAGACATTCGTATGGTCACATGAGTTTTATGCTGAGTAATAAGGCTGGACGCTGAGAATAAGGATTACAATGAACAACAACACGTTTGTTTTCACAGCAGCTCACATGTTTGCTTCAAGACTTTTTCAAAAATCCTTGATGACTGTGAGATTTTTGATCACAGCATTCAGAAAAGCAATCTGGGACATTAACAGTTACTGCAGCAGTCTTATGTGAAATTCAGGCCTGTAGAGTTCAGTTTCTTCCTTAACTTCGCAGTAAATCATGATAATGCAGTTTGCCAGTTGTGTTTTTTTTCCATTTTTTTATTGCTGCATGATATTAAGGGAACCTGTAATATGCAGTAGCCTTGTTAGAAGATTTATTTTAAAAAAAACTGACATGGCAGGAGACAACATGTGAACCCTGAATTGTCAATCACAGCATCATAAAAATAACAAGACTAGCACAGACTACATAAAACATTAAAATCACAAATGACTAAAAAAGTCAACTGTACAACAATCTAAGAACACGAGGAATAAAAGACAGTTTATGTTTCCTTGTTTCGCTCTTATTTGCTAAAAATTGTCTTTGGTGTCTCAACTCATATCCAGTGGAGGGGGCCTGAGTGATGAAGGTGTGCAGAGGAGGGGAACTGTCCTTAAGAATGTTGATGAGAATCATCCCGTCTCTCACTCTTGGAAGTTGTTGGTGTTGGAAGGGAGGAGGCTGGGATGCCAATGATCTTGCAGCATCTGTTTTGCACACGATCCAGTTCATCTGACAGACCACTGGGTTGGCATACTCCAGAACAGGTCTGATGAAGCTCCGGTAGATCTGTTTAAGGACTTCAGGGGGGAATCCAGCTCGTCTGGCCACACTTAAGTAGTAGATTCTAGGGCGAGTTGAGTATTGCAACGGCAATATGACTTGTGATATATTACACTTCAGTATACGGCGTGAAGCTCAGGTATATTGAGGGCTGTATTCCACTTCTCCACCTGTGCATGCTGGTTAGTTGTAGATGCTAAAGCAGGAGTTCCTTGAACAAAAACGGGCCCTCATTTATATTCTTGCTCTTAAGTCGAAATGTCAGCCAGTTTTCCTTTCTGGAAGATTACAGCGCTTGTCCTCGTATTCGGCTTCTTCTGTGGTGCTGTTCATCCAGTAGAAACTGTCAGAGATTATGTAGCAGCCATGTTCATGATGATATGGTGAAAATCCCTGTATAAAGGTTTTGTGTTGCACTTTGCGTTAAAGGTGTGTTTAGTATGAGGGGATGTCTGTTTTTTCTTAAATAGAGTCTTATGTATAGGAACAGAGTCTTTTCACGTAACCTAAATGGAATATCCCATTTTTTAAAAACATTTTATGCTTTTTTAGGGCAGTGAAGTTTGTAGAGTATGTGATTCATGACTCAAATACACAAAGTTGTAACCCACCTGTTCTGTGTACATTTTAATGTGTGGCCCTCAAGGATAATGTACTCTGATGCAGTTTACACATTAATTGCACTTTTTGGTTTTTACCAATATTAAACTGTAAGTAAGACGGCATCGTGGTCTAATTATAGACGGTTGCTTTAGTTGACTCAGAAGAAAAGAAATGAGAGGAAGCACTGGCTATGAATTAATGTGGTTGAAGAGGCAGTGGACAGTGTGGTGCGTGTGGATATTAGACTATGTCAGTTTGGGCGATAAAATCTGCTTTTCATGTTGCGTGAAGGACCCATGGCATGCTGTGTGGATTTCATGTAAGCCGGCATAAAAGGTCCAACTATAAGGAGCTCAGCCTTAAAATGCTAACCCTGTCTATCAGGGATCACCAACTCTGGTCCTCGAGGGCCAGTACCCATCAGGTATTGGATGTGCCCCCTGCAGCGACCCACCTTCAAATGAACGGGTCATTAACAGACATGTGCAGAACGTGTCAACAAGGTGTTGGAGATCTATTTTAATCAAGTGTTGCAATAGGGAAACATCCAATACCTGCAGGATACCTGCCCTCGAGGACCGGAGCTGGTGATCCCTGCTGTATATGATATGTTACCATGGCGTCATGAGACATGCACCAAACAGGCCAATGTAATGTAATGAAGAAGAATGCAACACAGAGTAAAAAAAGGAAAAATGAGAATGGACATCCAGCAGTTTGTGTTCTTTAAAAAGCAAAAAGAAATCCACAGTGTATTTAAACATGGCTGATTTTTTGCTTTGTCCTTTTTGCAAAGATGCACGGGGGGGTGATCATTATTTTGGATTGCAGTGTGTCAAGCTCCACCGTTTAGGGTGGGATTGGTAAGAACGGGAGAGTCCCAAAAAAGTAGAGAAGTTTGTATCAAATATTCTATTATCCTTCCTAGTTTATCTATGTAAAAATAAAAAGATTCATACTATCCTGTCCCATACTGAGCTCCAAGGCCTCACCTTCTCCTCTCAAAACTGTGGTTCTTTAAGACTGAAAATCTGAGCTACTAATTTTGAAGTATTTATTTTTTTGGATTTCAGCCTCTGACTTCTCATATAAAAAGTGTAATTAGGATCTTCGGGACCTTGGCAATGTAGCTACACATCTACAGAAAGAATCTGCCCCAAAGCGACATTCCTGACTCCCCGTGAATATCTAAACCTCTTTATCTGATCTGCTCTGAGCTTGCTGGAGTCGATTGTTGTGTTAATCCAGCCAACAAACCCTATTTGTTGGCACAGAGAAGCTGCCAGCTGCTTCTGTTGTTGAGTAACAGCAGGTTAGGAACATGGCAAGTTAACAAACAGTCTTTCAGTACCACTGAATTTACAGTCTGTTTCGGTTTGTTGTTTTTTTTTAGCTTTTTATTTAGGATAACAAACAATAAATCCAGAAATTGATCATCAGTTTCTTAACTTTCTCTAAATATTTCAGTTTTTTTGCTTAATGGATGTTTTGCCAAAGAGAGACAAAAATCATTGAAGGTGAAATATTGCCAAGACATTTCTATCCATCAAAGTTTTGGTGGTTTTGCTAATCTAAGGCTCCTCTCTTTGTTTATTTATAACCTGCAGCAATGAACCTGGCGATGCATAAAGACAGTAACGTCAGACTCGACGCGCAAATCAGCTCTGGTAAAAGTCTATCTTCTTTCAGCCATGACAACTGTCTGAATCAGGGGTCTGCAACCCGTGGCTCAGAAGCTTCAATTGGCTCTCTGGACCTTCCACAATGGCTCTCAATACTTGGCTAAAATTGCTAAAGAACTACTTAATGATTTAAAAATATAGATATAATAACAAATGCAGGTTTTTAGCCATTTTTCCGTTTTTTAATGGAATAATTGCATTGATTTTCCACAACATAACAGAAAAAGCATTAGTAATAGTTTTTATCCAATTTTCTTATCATTAGATTGGAAACTGTGGGCTTTTTTAACTTCAACTTCCACAAATATCTACATCCCATAGCAGACAGTCTGTCTATCCTCCTTTTGCAACATTTTAATCTTTTTCTTAATTTTAAAATCAAAAATTAAAAAATAATTATTTAAATTGTCTCTTTTTTTAAGGTCTAGTTCTGTTGCGGCTCTAAACAACTTTTATTTAACTAGGCTGAGGGAAAATTTCTCTTTGGATTGTAAAGGTTGCAGAACCTAAAGTCAAACCACTTCTTCTCTGCGTCACCTTGAGATTTTATTCCATGTTTTTTAATCACCCAGTTTAGGCAATTGCACTTTACATTGAGCTCAGCCAGCCCTGCCTCCATCAGCTACAGCTGGTCCAAAATGCTGCCGCTTGGCACAAAAATTCTTGGCTTCATTTCATTGGCTCCCCATTTGTTTTAGGGTTGATTGTAGAACAATTTTATTTGTTTTTAAGTGCCTCCACAGTCTTCATCCACAGTATTTTTCAGGCCTACATTACTTTGCGTTCTCTCAGATCAGCAGAAGAAACTTAGAGGTGACCAAGGTTTCTCTGTAACCGCACCTAGACTGTGGAACCAACTACCGTTGCACAGTAAGGAGGCCTCTTCGCTTGTTTTTAAATCATCTCTTAAAAATATTTTTATTCTCTTAGGCTTTTAATTCAGTCTATGTTGGCTTTTACTATTTTATTATTATTTATTTTAATTGTTTTTAATATATGCACAGTTTATGGTCTAACCCAATGTTTGTTTTAAAACATATATACATAAGTACACAATATATTTGTGCCGCCTATATATAAGTGGAGTTGGTATGCATAATACTTTAACAGCAATAAAGAAATTGGCTTAGAGGTTGTGTAATTAAGTCTTTGTGCTGTGCAGTTTTTACAGCATGTTTTATAGCTTTATCTTAGATTTATCTGACTACATTGTCACTGCGCCACTCTGCATATCTGATGGGCAGCTCTTGTTCTGGCATTTAGGAGTTCTGCTGATCATTCAGCCTCTATTACTGTCAGCCCATATTTGCTGATTAAAATCAGGTGGTGAGTGAATCTCTGCTGATTTGATCGCCTGTCTTGTGAAGTGCGTGTCCGTGTGTGTGATTGAAGTTAGTTACCTGCATAAGGGGAACGCTTGTTCTGTTTCAGTCTGTGATTTTCTACCCTACGGGATGCTTCGTTGGGTCTGCTGGCGTTCCAGCTGTCATGCAACACGGTTACTTTGTGATAACATTCTTGTTAGTCAGCTCTTAGAATGATACTGATTAGCAAACAGGTCATGCTTGAAGCTATTAAAAAAAACCTACCTGAATAATTTTCACAGCACTTGGCTTTAGAACTCTGTCATTTGTAATCCTTCTTTTATCATGATTTGCTTCTTTGTTTGTTTGCTTGTTTTCAGTCTCTTCATGTATAACCACCTGTAAGAAGGCTGCGCCTCCTCCAGTGCCACCACGCACTACCTCCAAGCCCTATATCTCTGTGACGGTACAGAGTAGCACAGAGTCAGCGCAGGACAACTACTTGGACCAGCAGGACAGGAGGTCAGAGGTCAACAGCCAGTCAAGCCACGCTCACAGCAATTCCTCTGACAGCCTCGACAGCACCCGTGCCAACAGCCTGGCCCGGGGTATTCCCCGCCCACCGCACATCATCCCCATTCCCATCGCTACCCCAAGGGAGCCGATCACACCCAGTACAGCCAATGCTTCCACTGGGACAAGGGACTCAGCAGTCCAAAATGATTCCCTAAAATTGGGATCTAATAAAGGGAATCTTGTAGCAGAGGAGCCCTTCGTAGCCCCGGTACCCAGACGGAAACTTTCCTCCATTGGCATACAGGTAGGCCAGGGATTGTTTTACTTCTGTGGCACAATTGGGAGCTTGAAGAGTTCAGTCAGTGTTGTTACTACACTCAAAGGAAGGAAGTTCCCCCTCAGCCATAACTTTCTGACATTATTGTTGTTAATGAAAAAGGGGTCAATGCAAAGAAATGTTTTGGAACCACTGTATTAGGGTATAGTAAAAAACAAAAATAACTTGGTCACGTTTTGTAATTCTGCTTTGTTTTTTTTGTTGTTTTTTTTTTTGTTTGTTTGTTTATATTACTGTTTATTCCTTTTAAGGTTGATTGTATTCAGGAAGTCCCACGAGAAGAGACCCCACCACTGGCCAGATTTCAGTCAATTGGAGTACAGGTGGAGGACGGGTGGCAGTAAGTCCTCTTCCTGTCCTTTTAACAACGTGAGGAATTTATATTATAGCCACACACTCTCCTGACTGTTCTCTCCCTTGACAGGACCTCCTGTAGATGTGAAATTATTCTGAGTGTCTTGTGCGTTGTGTTGTGTTTTGTGACCATCAAGCATATTCCTGTGAGCATTTACTATTTAAAGATCCCCTCCAGATATGTTCAACTATATTAAAAGGGCCCTTTTTTATTATTTGTCTATTTATATATGATGTTTGTTAGCTGAATAGGTTCAAATTCTTGATAAAGTCCTGATTTAAAAACTGCAGTTTAAAAAACACTGAATTTGTTAATCTGATAAAAATATAAATCAAAGTTCTTGGTGTAATCAGTCTCGTGCATTTTCCACATACCTTACCTTAGTTGTACATTGGACCGTAACAGCCTGTTACTTAACTTGTAGGTCCTTATCTCAGATTTAGGGTGAGCACAGATTAACTTTATACTTACAACAGGTGAATTTATAAACTATGCTCTGTTGCTCATATATGGTTATGAATCATAAAGGATCCAAGCTACACTTACTAGAGTTATTTTTCCATTAGTGGGATACTTTAAATATGTCTCTGCTTACTGAGACCCTTGTTGCAGTGTAGTTCAGTGCTTGTATTGTTGTGAATGTCACAAAATTCTCAGGATGCCGTCATCCTGTTTTATATTTGTAAGTTTTGTGCAGATCAACTGCTTTTTTAATTATTATTATTGACTAATACACTGTCTGACCAGGACAAAAAAGTCACCAACAGTGCAAATAAAATGATCCGGGTTGCTTATCGTGGCTCAGCAATATGTAGCACTTTTCTATTTCATGGCACCATACAGCTCGGCTCTTCTTTTCTATTTTTAACCGCTTATTTTATTTATTTGACTTTGAGAAGTGTAGTTGTAGGAGGTTGCGTGTAACTAATGCTGTCCAGTACTTTTTGTTTTTTACTACCTTAGCTGAGGTTCTGTGGAGCCAAGCCGATACTATACACTGACATGGAGATACTCCAGAGTGCTGGTTGGTTAGTGATAATCATTACCTGTAGGCATTAACAACACGCACCAACACATAGTTGTTTGAAGGCTGCACACTGTTTACAGCAATGAAATGTATATCCTGGATATCTCATTTGCATGTGGATCACAAGAGCATGACATGAGTCATTCTATGAAACGGGTGCCATTTCCACTTTGTAATTTAAAAAAGTTTCATTAAGGGCAAATATTATTTTAGGAAATCCACAATATAAAAGATAGGTTAAACCTAAAAAAAATCAACACATTTTCCCACCTCAAGTATAAAATATTCTAATATTGCCTGTAATATTAATATTACCTATATTTATTCAGATCCGGGAGTCATTGTTGTACCACCTCGTCACGAACAAAATGCACCGAAGACCAATGATGTGTGAAATAATTTATAAAAATTGTGTGTTTTCCTACTAGTCAAGTGTCCTTTATTACAGAGGCCTTGAGGACAAGGGTTGGGGACCTCTGCTTTATTAGATAATAATATTTAAAACATAATTCAAGTTTAAAACAACTTCACCTGTGTATTTGCTTCATAAATCTACCCCTTTACAATAAAAAATAAGACGGGGTGGTAAATTTCAACATAAAATGGCTGCCAATTCGCTGCATGATAAGCTAGCTGACTCAGCATATCTGATTTCAATCTTAAATATCATTTTATTACCATTAAAAGTGTTTTCCTGATCTATTTTGCGTGATGAGGTGGTTACATTAAGCTTGACGGACCCCATCCAACCTATAATCACATCAAATAAATAATATAAAATAGTGTGGGAACTTGCTGGCTCCTACAGCGGCTCACATGTCTTTTTCTGTTTGTGATGCCGTGTAAAAAAAGAGTATGTTTTTTATAGACAAAAAAAGTAAGTGTGACGGGGTGGTAAGTCAAACACACTCAAATGGTAAATTTTTTTACTAAAACTAATATTTATTCTTTTATTAATAAAGGTCATAGTATGGTATCCATTTCATCCCCAAAACAAAAACAATTTGATTTATTTATTTTTTTTAAATACAGTGAGGAAAATAAGTATTTGAACACACTGCTATTTTGCAAGTTCTCCCACTTAGAAATCTTCGAGGGGTCTGAAATTTTCATCGTAGGTGCATGTCCACT